>JBBPQU010000561.1:0-18233 GCA_038092655.1 Boletus sensibilis | reverse complement strand
AGCCAAAGGAGGGTATACCAAGTATTAATATATACCAAATACCCCCAGTATTACAAAAGTCCAAAAACTGTTACAATGGTGTTCCTGTTTTACAACTGTCATATCTCTGCAACCCCTGAGCCAAATCACATGACCCAGTGACCGATTTGTAGCTAAGAGTTTGTACTCTGTTTGGTCTCACCAAGCAAAGTGAGATTCCCATGAGTGTTTGCGGGGTGCTTCACACCCCACTCTGGAGTTAGTTATTGTAATGCTTTTTGGAGTCACTGTACATTGGCTGAACATCATAAGTACATACAACAGTAGACAGAGTGTTAGTATGATAACCAGTACAATACAACTATATTCAAATGGCATCCTCGTCATCAGAGCATTCGTTGCCAGGGAATGGTGGGTCCAACTCGGTGTTGTTAAGTACATCCTCAATCTCCAACTCATCCAATGCATCGGGATGCTCCAAGTTCCCTTCTGATTGAACATTAATGTTACATTACTTTGAATAAACACAGCCATAAGTGCACTTACAAAAACCCAATCCATTTGCTACACCACCCATATATCCCTTGTTGTTCTCCTCGAGCTCTTGCAGCCCAGACAACAACTATATCTCATTATCTTCTTTGAGTGGCTCATTAACATTTGAAAGGACAGTCTGGACATGGTCATGTAGTTGCAATGTGTGAAACAGAGTGCTGTAAACTGTCCAAACAGAGTCCTGAGTGACTGGTGGGCTGCCAATCCTCATAGTAGCATTTGTCAATGACAGCACCCAGAGCTGGAGGGATGAGATTGAAGACAATATGGTCAGAGTTGATGTAAATTTGATGGATATCATCAATTGCAGCCTGGTTGACTGTTACCTATACAATGCAAGTTACAAGTGAATACAATATATTAAATGAAAATATGTACCTTAAAGTTAACTGCATCATAATCCTCTGGGGACTCATGGATGAGCTTGGGAACACCTTGAGGGAGAACCTGAGCTCTAAGTTAGTGTGGGATATAAGTACTTCAAATGCTACAAGGGTGCACCTTATTGTGGTTGTGATGTTTGCAAGAGAGATTGATGTGATTCTTGTAGTTATTGAGCTCCTGTTGCAACCATGGGATGAAGACCCAGCAGAATATCATCCTGATCATCTAGTTAGATAGTGGATTAGTTACTGACACAGATATGGATGCACACAGAACTTACAGCTGTAATGTGTTGTCTGTTATGCTCGACCCAGGTAGGACCGAACGTAGCCCTTGTTGGACAAGAGAAGTCTAGGGCAAAGGGTTATCCTTGGATGCGTGAGCATACACAAGGCGAAGTGAGTCGTCCTGCGGTGGAGTCCCGAGACAACAACAAGGAGACTGGTTGAATAAGACTGGGTTGAGGGTTCAGAGGGATCCGCTGGGCACAGAGTGCAACAACAGCAGCAAGGAGACTGGATGCAGGGGCTCAATAGCTCATCTGACCGGGTCAAGGGTTCAGAGAGACCGGAAGAGTATCCGGGTCAAAGGAGTGACAAGGGGGGCCGAGAGCGAGTAAGGAACCGAGTGGATTTCCTTAGTGATGTGACAAGTACTAGGGAGTACAAGGGAGGTCTAAGCTGGATGTAATATCCAGGGATGCAAGAGGGGAAGTATCTCCACCGTCAAGGTCAAAGGAGATGGGTTCGGTGCACGGTTACTAAGAACAGGTGACAGAGGACGATGAGGATAATCATCGAGGGTGGTATTGGCTTCGACGGGGGAGACATTCTGGAGCGGCGTGGATGGGGCGATGGAGGACACGGTGGAGATCAAGCTGGGGGTGCGGAGATTGGTGGAGGACATAGTGGTCGGGGTTCAAGAGTGGTTGGAGGGAAAGATGGAGGGGTGCAGCTTCTTATATGCCCTGAGGGCGGAGCTGGCATTTTTCAAATCCTGTTCTGGGATCCATGAGTCATCTTCCGCAGTATATCCCTTCCAGCGAATCAGGAAGGAGTGGGAGCGGGGAGTTCCGTGGTGGCGTAAGATCCGGTCAATTTCATATTCCTCCTCACCGGTGACTAGATCTGGTGGAGGCTTCGGGAAGTTCTGTCCGTGGACGGGGTTCTCGTGATAAGGGGTTAGAAGAGAAGCATGGAAGACTGGGTGGATCTTCCAAGTGGCAGGGAGTTGGAGTCGGTAGGTGATCGGCGATAAGACCTTCGTGATGGTGAAGGGTTCTTTGCGTTTCTGGGCAAACTTTGGGTTGACAACAGAGCGTTTCAGGTTTCGGGCTTCAAGCCAAATCTTGTCTCCGTTCTGGAAAGGTGTGAATTTCTGGTGGGTGCAAGTGGCCATAGTCTGGCAGGCGAGTTCGTGGGACACGAGTGCTTCGCTTCGAGCGGCGTTCAGGGTTTTCATGCAGGTTTCTATGGCAGAGAGAGAGGATTCAGCAATAACCGAGGGAAGGGCACGAGGTTCATATCCCATCATGAGATAGAACGGAGATTGACTGGTGACGGAGTGAGGGTGGTGATTGTGGGCGAATTCTGCGTGGGAAATGTTGTCAGCCCAGGAACCAGGGTTATTTCTGCAAAAGATACGGAGGTATGTCTTGATTTCCTGGTTGACGCATTCAGTTTCGCCATTGGTCTGAGGATGGTAGGCCGTGGAGAGGGAAAGGTTGTAGTTTAAGACACGTCTGAGCTCTTTAGCAAAGGTGGAGGCAAATTGAGGGCCACAGTTGGAGATGATTTTGTCATAAAGGCCGAAACGAGTGAAGACCTTATGGAAAAAGAGGGACGCTACTCCCTCGGCAGTGATAGTTTTCTTCGTGGGGCAAAGAATCACCCCCTTAGTAAGCCCATGGTCGACCACGACCAAAAGGGTATCAAAGGAAGAAGATTTGGGCAAATCCGTGAGGAGATCGCATGAGATCTGCTGGAACAGGCGAGTGGCGGAGGACTTTATGGGCGTGAGAGGAGCGACCGTGGGGTGTGTGTTGGATTTGTTTTGCTGGCAAGTAGCACAGCCTTCGATGTAGCGGCAGACGTAAGTAGCAAGTCCAGGCCACCAGAACTCAGCAGAGAAGAGCTGGCAGATTTTCAGGAAGCCGGGGTGACCGGTGGTCTCGTGATCATGGCAGTATTGGAGGATAGAGTGGCGTAAGTCCCCAGAATCCAGAATGTATACGCAGCCCTTGTACATGTGTACGTCACCCTCCATTTGCCAGTCAGAGAGGCAGGAGCAAAAAGCGAGCGGAATGTCCTTGTTCATGGACTGAAGATGCTGGAGACAAATGGGATTGCCCTTAGAGGTGAGGGAGATCTTATCGGCGAGGGCGGTGTCGATGGTGTGGACGAAGATCGGGGGGGGAAGGAGCGTGACCGCCTGATTATCGGGATCGGAGCGAGGGAAGTGGTCACAGCGCTGGGAGAGAGCATCTGGACCCAAAAGATGGAAACCGGGCACGTGGATCATCTTGAGATTGAAGTCTGCAAGATCAAGGAGCCAATGGGCTTGGTGGCAGTTGAGGGTCTGTGGAGAGCGAAAGTACATCAGGTTTTTATGATCGGTAAAGACCTGAATGGGAAATTGGGATCCATGGAGATAGTGTCTCCAGGATTTCAAGGCACAGATGACGGCAAGGAGTTCACAGTCATATATGTCATAGTTCTGCTCAGCAGCAGCAAGGGATTGCGATAGATACGAGCAAGGATGCCAATCTCCGTTGGAGTTGGCTTGCAGGAGAATGCCTCCGGTGGCGTTCCGGGAGGCGTCGGTGGCGATGGTGAAAGGGGCGGCAAGATCCGGCATATGAAGTACCAGCTTGGCAAGGAAGAGTTTCTTGAGAGAAGTGAAAGCATCCTGGCAGGCTGAAGTCCATGCCCAGGAGAGGTTCTTCTTGGTGAGATTGATCAGGGGACGAGCAATGGTGGAGTAATCCAGAATAAACCGGCGGTAGAAGTTGGCAAAGCCAAGGAAGGATCAAACTTCCTTGACAGTCATGGGAGTAGGCCAGGAGGAAATTCCTTCCAGCTTGACGGAGTGCATGGCGAGTTCGCTGGGTTTGATGACAAGTCCTAAATATTCGACTTCGTCAGTGGCAAACTTACATTTCTCAAGTTTGAGATGTAAGTCAAGCTCCATCATATGCTGGAGGACGTGTTTCGTGTGTTCTTTGTGGGTTTTCTCATCTGGTGAGAAGATCAAGAGGTTGTCCATATAGATGACAAGCCATCCTTCGGTGATCATGTCGCGGAAGGAGTCATTCATGAACCGCTGGAACGTAGCAGGTGAGTTACATAGTCCAAAGAACATCACCGTGGGTTCAAAAAGACCCTTGTGAGTGACAAACACAGCCTTCCATTGATGGCTGTCTTTGACATGGACGTTGTTATATCCCCATCGGACATCAAACTTCGTGAAGACTTTAGCATCCTTCAGTTTGTCCATGAGGTCGGAGATGAGGGGGAGCAGGTAGGCGTCGCAAACAGTATGTTCGTTGACGTAGCGGTAGTCCTGGCAGGGACGGAGTCCTCCATCCTTTTTCTTAATGAAGAAGAAAGGGGAGGCTTGGGGGGAGTTCGATGGTCGGATCTTCCCGGCGGCAAGGTTTTCATCAAGGAAAGCTTCTGTGGCAGTTCATTCTTCAGGCATGAGGGGATAGAGTTTTCTGATCTTCGGAACAAAGCCTTCTTTGAGATTGATCTCGTGGTCATAGGGACGTGAGGGGGGAACGTGGTCGGTTGCTTCCTTAGAGAAGATGGAAGCGAACTCAGAGTAGGCCAGGGAAAGGACCGTCTTAGGTTTATCTTTGTCGGCAGAGATGGCAAGCTCCGTGGCTTGAGTGAGCCTAGTGACCCAAGCGGATCCTAGAGGGGCAAAGCGAGATCTGAACCTGATAGTTCAGTAAAGAGCGCGGTTACCGAGGGCGCGATCAATGAATTGGTTTTCTTCCTCCCATCCGTTGTAGGAGAAGAGTTTCTCGTGTTCAGTGGCACAGATATTGACATGGCGGGGAGGTGCCGGAGGGGGAACCCAGTAATGGACATCATGTTGCTTGACATCAGCAACGTGAGAGGAGTAGAGTTCCTTCGACTGGTCGGAGGATTCGGAGATAGTGACAGTGCGTTTAGCCCAGTCGATCGAGGGGTTCACGGTGCGAAGCCAGGGAGTTCCGAGGAGGATATTGTCCCGAAGGGACATCAAGTGGAAGAGTACGTGGTGAGTGATACCCTCTATGTTCAGAAAGACGGTGACTCCATGTCGGATATCACCGCTCTTGTTGAAGGAACTATCAGTGTTCCTGGTGCGAAGGGGTTGTTCGAGTTTGACGATAGGAAGCTCATTCTTCTTGGTGAAGTCCCAGTCCATACAATTGATGCTGGCTCCGCTGTCGATGAGGGCATGAGTGTCGACGGCTTTGAGAGAGTGCGAGGGTACGATAAGTTGCATGGTGATTTCTATTGCTTTGGGTACAAGTGAAGGTACGGTTACACCACTACAAGGGGAAGGGGAGTCTGGCGTCGAAGCAGATCCCCGGTTTAAAAACCCGAAAGAAAAGAAACATGACAGACGGTTTCTTCTTCATTGTCATCATCTTCAATCTCCTCCAGCTTCGGAAGCGTTTCTTCTACCTTATTGACACGCTTGTTCTTCGGCTTCTCAGCTGGGAAGAAGGGGCATTTGAAGGAAGTATGGCCAGGTTTCTGGCAGCAGAAGCAGAGGCCTTCCTTGCAGCAACGCTGTCATTCTGCGTCGGTCAGCTTGCTTACTTTAATGAGGTCGACATCCATGGCATTGGGATCTTTGGTGGGAGTGGAGGATCTAGGGGTAAAGGAGTGGTAACCGCCCGAAGGTTTCTCGTTAACCTGGGCGATTTCATGGGTGCGATCACATTGGGTTTGGAAATGTACGGCTTTCTCATACCAAGAGTCAATGGTGGACGGGACGGTGTCCATCCCCATGATTTTTGACATCAGGGGCACGGGAATTCTGGATGCGAAGTA
Organism: Boletus sensibilis; assembly: GCA_038092655.1. Taxonomy (NCBI): domain Eukaryota; kingdom Fungi; phylum Basidiomycota; class Agaricomycetes; order Boletales; family Boletaceae; genus Boletus; species Boletus sensibilis. The sequence goes on along the minus strand of JBBPQU010000561.1, from coordinate 12,264 downwards.
CCGGATTAAGACATTGGGGTTGGTGATGTGCGCAAGGGCGACTTTGTTCTTGAACTCAGAGATATAATTCTGCAAAGTCATGGTGTGGGATTTGTCCTTCTTGGGGACAACGCGGGTGGTGAATAACCAGGCAATGGCGTTGCCGATGGTGTCGTGGTGTTCAAAGGCTTTCTTAAAGGCGACCTTAAAGTCGTCGAAAGATCCAAGGCTAGGGGTTACGAGAGCGAGGGCAGTCTGTCGAACAGTACCAGCCCAAGTACGAGCAGATCCCTCAGTCATATGAGAGAGGGCAAAGGCGACCTTCTTGGCATCAGTGTTGTAAACATCACCATTTACCAAAAGGTAAGTTTCAACGGTGTTGAGCCACTCAATGGCTCGGTCATAGGATCCATCGAAAGCCCAAGGGGCTCTGAGGCGAAGTTCAACGGCGCGTAAAGACATACCCAAAGGGGACAAGGGTGAGGTTGGTTGGATGGGGGAAGGGAGTTGGAACAACGGGTTCCGGGCGACAGGAGTGGGAGACAGAGGAGTGGGGACTCGAGGAATGGAGAGGGAGGAGGAGAGCTGATGGGATAACTCAGCGTCTTCAAAGATTTCTTCCCCAGAGGGTAGGGTAACGTCTGGAAAGACGTCTAGGGGGTCTTCAGGTTCTTCCTCGTTAGATTCCGAGGTAGATTCAGGTGATTCAATGGGTTCTGGTCGACGAGGTCGCCAGAGAGAGTCATAGGGGCGTCGGTGAGAAATGGTGACGGCTTACGTAGAAGTAGCCAGTAGTGAGAGCTTAGACCTTTTGTTACGCTCGACCCAGGTAGGACCGAATGTAGCCCTTGTTGGACAAGAGAAGTCTAGGGCAAAGGGTTATCCTTGGATGCGTGAGCATACACAAGGCGAAGTGAGTCGTCCTGCAGTGGAGTCCCGAGACAACAACAAGGAGACTGGTTGAATAAGACTGGGTTGAGGGTTCAGAGGGATCCGCTGGGCACAGAGTGCAACAACAGCAGCAAGGAGACTGGATGCAGGGGCTCAATAGCTCACCTGACCGGGTCAAGGGTTCAGAGAGACCGGAAGAGTATCCGGGTCAAAGGAGTGACAAGGGGGGCCGAGAGTGAGTGAGGAACCGAGTGTATTTCCTTAGTGATGTGACAAGTACTAGGGAGTACAAGGGAGGTCTAAGCTAAGGATCGACTATGGAGGAGTCGCGTATTTATATGTACGAGTCCTGTGCATGGACCATGGGAATGAGGTACTAAGTATGGGATGGGAAGGGGGATGATGCATCATACGATAATGAGTAACCAATGAAAAGGCAACACGTCATTAGTATTACAAATAAAGAAGATGGCATCATCATTGTGGGATGACTGCGGAGGCACGTGAGGAAACGGCAATGGCCAGATGGAAGAAGTCACGTGACATCAAAGAGAGAAAGAATGTGTATGAGGCAGGAGTCAAACGGACGACTTGTAGGAATACAATGCAAGGTTAGGAAAAAGAAACAAGTATTGGGAGAATTGTAACATTGTCCAGATCATACAAACCCACTAGAACACCCTGATTGATTAGTGACTCAAACCCTGGTGTGAACCAGCACCACAATTGTGACCATGCAATCTCTGACATTATGTTTTTCTTCCTTCGCATCCACTGATGCTGGAAAAACCCTTGTAGGGCCAGGTCATGCATCTGTCGCAGCATGGTCTGGGCATTTGTGATGCCAACATTTTCGGTTCCAGGCTCACTCTGTGTCACCATGGGAATGTCTGAGACAGGGACATGAGGAAAGTTAGGGCACATTCAAGTTTCAGCCAATGGTACTTACAACCAAGTGCCTCAACCACTTCCAGATAGTACGATAGTATAATTTGCAGATTACAATTGTTGTGCCATACCTTCATCCATAGGATACATCCAAAGAATGGTTTGATTCCAGTATGAAGTGCTAACCCAAAGGACAACCATTTATCGTGTTGGTCCACAGCCCATATGTCATTGACGCTGGCTATCCAGAAGTGGTGGCATTGAAGCCAAGCAGCCTTTCATGCTTGGATGAGGTGAGGCTCATACTGATGGAAATAATCTTTGACAACACTCCTGTGAATATGTCAGTGGCTTACAACAGCAACAGTGACTTCAACATACCTGGAAACACTTAAACCATGTTCATGAAATAAGAGATTGACCATCTCTCAAGCTCCAGCATTTGGATACATTGCTTGCAGCTCAACCATGGGTTCCCTTATGGAGTTTATAGTGTGACCTTGCTCTTGTGTGCAAGTCAGTCCCAGACCCTTGCGAATCTCAACAAACTTGGTAAGACTATGGTGTAGAGCAACTAAGGGGTTCGGAGGACTAAAGAAACTGTCCTGAACTTGCAGGGATGGTGAAGGGACACAAGTATTGTCCAAAGGGATTCTACTATGAAGAGAAGTGTTATCAGGAGAGGTGCCCAAAGGTACAAACCCGAGAGAAAATGGATCTGAAAGTAATCCAGATTGAAACGAGATTGGTCCAGTCAGTCCGGAACCGGATTTGCAGGGGTCCAAAGAGAAAGAGCAGAAGTCTGAAGGAGCGAAGGAATGAAATGGAAAGTGAGAACAACGGTAGTTCTTGAGCAGAGGCTCACGATGAGCGGTATAAGAGATGATGGACGAACTTGAGAAACCAACATGAAGGTAACTCCCTTCCAATATTCCTAAGTTACAGGCTTTATAGTCCATACTACTCTGGAATGACAGGAAGTGAGGTACATAGTGTACAGGATATGTCAATGGTATTGGAAATGAAGGGACGCATGCTAAATGGTCTAATGAGATGGTCTAGATGCAGTAGGAATGGATATAGTGCAAACAGAGTGAACAAGAAAACATCTGGACTGACCTGGACTTACTTCAGACTCAGACAGACTTACCGGATGGATGGATGGACGGATAGGGACTTCGGAAGGTAGTTGGACCACGATGGACTAGCTGCAAATGCAAAAGGAGTGGTGTGAAATGTGGTGGAATGGGCCTCTATAACCATAGGGATCGTACGATCTCTACAGTGCGGGATCAGCCCACTCCACTAAACAGTAGAGATTCCCCTGATGACTCCAACACATCCAAGTCAGATCCTGACAACTCCAAAAACAAGGCATCTGATGCCCTCACATTCCTTGCCCACTCCATTCAGCAATTAGCCAAGTCTAGTCGTCTGACCCCCGCCTCAGTCCAAAGAACCAGAGTCCACGTACCGGACCAGTTGAATGGATTAGACTCTCGCAAACTCCGGACCTTCTTGGTTCAATGCGAACTGAACTTTCAGGACTGCACTAAGGTTTTCCATACAGACTGTGCTAAGGTTACATTTGCACAGTCCTACCTAATGGGTATGGCTCTTGAATGGTTTGAACCTGACCTCCTCCTGTCCAACCCCTCCGCACTGCATCCCTTGTGGATGGACAGCTACCCCAACTTCGTCCTAGAACTCCAGATGAATTTCAGCCTCCACGATTCTGTCAGCAATGCAAAACATGAACTCCGCAGCCTATCCATGACAGATGGACAACACATCAATCAGTATGTGGTACAGTTCAACTGGATAGCCTGTCAGATCTGAGGCTTCGGAGATGTTGCCCTTCAGCATCTTTGCTACTTCAGCCTTCCGGACCACATTCAGGACGAGATCTCCTATATTGGCAAACCACACACACTATCGGAGATGCGAACCCTAGCACAGTCAGTCGATGCGCACCATTGGGAATGCAGATCTGAGTGTCAGTATCAGACCACTCTGCTTGCCAGTACTTCCCCCGCCCTCTCCTCGTCCTCTACTATGTCCTCCAACTCTGAGTTCCTCTCCCACCCTGACCCCACCTCCGACTCTGCGTCCACCTCCAACTCCTCCGACTCTCCCTCCAATTCAGATTCTGACAGTTCTGTCAAGTCCGATACCTCCTCCCCCACAGACCTTGCTTCCCCGCTCAGTCCTGATGGTCGACTCACCCTCATTGAATGATGGTGTTGTTTCCACCTCGGCCTATATTTCTTCTGTGGTCTCTCCAGCCACATGGCGAAAGACTGTCTGAAGTCTTCTTGCCTCTAATCTGACCTCTCTGGCTCTTTGCACTTTGAACGGACGCTGTCGTCCACTATGCACTGTTTCTGTTCCAGCTCAGTGCTACCACTGCGAACTCCCTCTCTGTCTCCACCACACCTAGATAGTGCTACCCCCATCTATCTGCCTCCTCCACACCTCCTTGGCAACTCCGTCCCCAACTCCCTGTTTCCATACCCTAGTGGTACCTTGACCTCCCATCCGCTCCTCCATTTACTAGGTGATCACTCCATCTGCACTTTCCATGCAACTCCATTGGGTCCCTCTGCTCCCTTGATATTAGGAAACCACTGACTCGCCCATGAACGCTCTGTTGAGTGTTGGGTTTTGAGCAGTACCATTTTCCCTTCACCTGAGCATGAACACCGACAACTCTGAGCTCCTCTGTATCTTTGGGCTTGACCCATGGCAACTCCAGCACCTCTGATCACTCAGCAACCCACTTCACTCTTTTTGCTTCCCCCGTGTTGTTCCCCCTGGACCTCTTTCTGTAGACATTGGGATGTCTACCCTAAGAGGGGAATAGGGACTTCACTCACAACATCAAAGCCTTTGATAGGTTCTATCTGCACCATCCCCCATCCGACTCCGACCCTTTTCGTTGTTTTTAGCAACATCCGCACCCCCCCAACTCCTCCAATGTCTGGACACTTCTGGACTCCACAAGGTACATTCCTATGTACAAAACACAGCCAAGACAGTATGCCACTTGCTACTGCCCTTCTCTTCCTCCTCACTCCCCTTTGCACCCTCTTCCTCCAACTCCGCCACTTCCTTCACAGTCTCTGTTTCCTCTTCCTCATCTCTGCTCCCTGACATCTCCAAACCTCCTCCATACACCTCCTCTATCTTCAGCTCAACCAACCACTTGAGCATCGCCTACTGGAGACCCAGGCGCTTGTTCTGCCCCCTCAAGGTCTCATGGATCTGCTTTAGGACCTCTGTCAGTCCCTCCAGCACTTCCACCACCCCTCCACAACCCTCTGTCACCTTCGAGCCACTCACTTCGGCTGTCATCGTCACCTCCACCATCTCCGTCCTGATCTTTCTCCTCCGTCTCTCTGGCTTCTCCTCTCTGGGCCTCTTGCACTTAGCCTTGACCTCATGGCACTCTATGCATGACGAGGACTTACCAGGCCCAAGCACACACTCAAGCCCTCAACTCTCACATCGCACACATGCTGGTGCCTCCAACACCCGCTTTTTCCCCTTTCCAACCTCCATGCGTGTCATCGCCTCCTCCATGCACACCTCTGATCTGGCACTCTGTAACACCCTCACCTCTGCCTACCTCCGTTAGTCCGCAACCTCTAGATCAGGTAAACAGCACTTACCCATTTCCTGGCTGTCTCTTTAGCCTCCCTCCTTCTCCAAGCCTCCTCCGCTGCCTGATATGCAGCCTCCTCCTCCGCCCTCTGCACCTTGATGCGACGTTGCCATTCAGTGTACTTTGCAGCACACAATTTTTCATTGTCATCCATGCCTTCCACCAAATGGTCTTCGGACCAATCCTTGATACTGTTGATATTGAACATGGTTGTGGTTTGAGTTCAAAAGGCTCAGACTGCACACCCAGACTTTATATGTCCATCCACCTTTGGACTCTGTTTTGTTGAATGGTACAGTAGTATACCATAACTAGTAGATAGTTCACACGTTGCTAGACACTACATAGTAGAACTCAGCTCTCTGAGTTTGAATATCACTCTTGATTCACAATGAGCATCATCTCAGTTAGCAATCATCCACTGCAGGTAAGTACCAAGTGATCTGCGTAAATGCCTGTTATCTACAGGTTATGAGCCCTGGGTGGCGTGTTGTGCGAGCTTGCTCGCCACCACTACTTGGATACCTGTGCCCGCCGTCTTGTGTGTTTTCATGCCAACTCTGAGTGAACTGTCATGTTTCTGTGCGAATCCTTTGCTGAAACACATGTGACTCCATGAGATCTATGGGGAGACTCTGTCACCCGGATCCTTGGACTTTAGGCGTCGTAAGAGCAACCTTTTCGCCACCTTTTCTCGTTTTTAACTTGATCAGTACTGACGTCCTACCCCAGTTTCCAACAGAATCATGTCCTCCTCAAAAGACAACCTTTCCTTCTCCATCCCTATGCTCACCAGCCCCAACTACCTCTCCTGGGCCCCCAAGATGAAGGCCTTCCTTCGCTCCCAGGGCCTCTGGTATGTTATGTCCAACACTCGTCCTACCCCAGCAGAGGACAAGTCCAACGCAGCCGCCGTCAAGGCATGGGACTGCGAGGATGATAGAGCCATGGGACACCTTATCCTCAAGCTCGACTCTCACCTCCAGAACAAGTACCAGTCTGCGATCATCACGGTGCAGATCTGGACCAGGCTCGAGACTCAGTTCTTTAGGCCCTCCATCACCTCCATTTACATGGAGTTTAAAGCGATGATGGATACCACGATCCCCGAGAACAACCATCCCGCCAACGCTTTTCTAAAACTCTCTGCCCACTTTACTCGCCTCAAGGAATACCATTATGAGGTGTTGGCCCCTGTCCAGGTGATGATCATCCTTGCCAAGCTCCCTTGCTATATGGACATGATCGCTCAGGTCCTCAATCTAGAACCAGTCAATGACATTACCAATACCACCAAAGAGGTGAAACCCCCAACCTTTGCCCAGATCAAGCGTGAAACGATCTCTCCTATTTCCTCGTCATCTTCCGACAATTCCCTTATGCTTACTGTAGGAAGGGGGTAGTCTTCACTATCCAAAGTAGGGACCAGCATGTCCTTAAACTGCAAAACTAGACTGTGAGGTTTAGTACGGGACCAGCATGTCCTTAAACTGCAGAACTAGGTGTGAGACCTGGTACGAGACCAATAAGTCTTTAAACTATCAATTAGGTGAGAAGCCTCTCCGAGACCTTAGTATGTCTGTTAAACTACTGTAAATCCGCCTCAAGTCCCCCTTCTAGTATGCTGGTTATGCTGCTATTAGATACTCAATCCTCAGTCCCTCTGTTCGATATGCTACTACGCTGTCACTAGATACTGTTCACCTTGTAGTACTCGCATTTGCGCTCTGCTACTCATACCCCTATCATGTCTTATGGTCCATTGGTGGATCTTTATTGCATTGCAGCTGCTGTGCGCTGGCGTAGTAACCCATTGTCTCTTTTGATCCACCTATCGGATCTATCCATTGTGTTATCTATAGAACTGATGATTGGATCTCGGTATTTACGTTTGGATCTTGATTGCAGCCACTTTGATCGGATCTCGGCATCCTTGTAGATCTTGATTGTTCATCTAGTTTCTTCTTTGATTTCGAACTCTGTATCATACAATCGGATCTTGATCTCGGATCTCGATGCCCATCTCGATCGTCTAGTTTATTATTGCTTCCATTGCACTTGCGTTCATCGCATGTTGGACAATTCTTCACTTCATTCACGATGATTCCCCATTACCTATCATGTACAGCTCTTTACCCACTTGCATTATGTTGTTTCCTTCCATCATGTTCTATGGCATTCCATACTGGACCTAAACCAGTTCGTAGTCAGTATATATAGTTGTAGTCGTATACTTTGTATGTCTTTATGCTTGAAATTCCCTTTTACTTGTTGTGATCCTTTGAGGATTGTATTTGAGTCGTCGTTAGGGCTTTGTTATTTGTGACTGATATTTGGTCATTACAGAGTGCATGGCCACCATGTCGTGGCATCAACATGTTGCGCGGCGTAAGCTCCAAGGCGAACATGCCAACAAGGTCAGTGCTGTTAAGTGCAAGGGTCAGGACCCCCATTTCTTGCAGCAGCAGCAAGGCTCCTCCAGCCAGCAGCAGCAGCAGCAACAAGGTGGTGCGGACGGGAAGAAAAAGAAGAAACATCGGGGCCCTCACTCTGAAGCTGGTAAGAAGAAGCAGGAGGATCGCTGCAAGGCGAATGCTAACTCTATTGAGGCGCCCACCACCTCCTTTGCGTTCTCAGCGCTGGTCATCGAACCAGCATCAACAGTATTCACCATGCCTCTCGTCAACCCTCATCAACTCACTCACATCCCTGGTGTGGCCCATTATGGCCCACCCACTTTCCAACAGACCCTTAACACAGTCTCCCTCGCTCGCTATCTTGAGGTCCCTGTGACCATTGAGACTGTCTACCGCCTCAACCCGGTTGCAAACCACGGTCCCTCCTTTGGTGCCTCTAAGGCATCAGCCTCCACCTCCCTCTTTGGCCATCATCACTCCACCTCACTCTCCTGTCATCTCAGTGTGGAGAATTTCAGCCCCTCTGGATTCTCCCAGATCCACCAGGACGCCTACATCGAGGACGTCTCTGACAAATTGTTGGATCGCCTCGAGGATGAAATCGAGGCAGGTATGGCCTATCAGGTTGATAACGAAGACTGTGTCTCCCTTGGCTCGGAGCAGGGGGGGAACTATTACATGGACTACGAGCAGTACTTCGACCTTGACACAACAGTCTCAGACCACCAGTTCGTGTCTTCGTCCCTCTCACACCTTCCAGACACTGATGCACGATTTTATTCACCACAGTATATAGAGTACATTCTCTTGTCTGTAGTAGGTAGTGATGATATGGACAATTTACTACCGCTGCCTGATTATGCAGAGTGCGATTCATGTGATAAACACAACACCACCAGTAAGGGTAAAGTGCAGATAATAGATCTTGAAGACCAGATGTGTTATGATTCTCCCAGTACTCTTTTTCTTTCCCTCCAACCTTGTGTTGTATTCTTACGAGTTGTCTGTTCGACTCCCGCCTCGTACCTATTCTTTCTTTCTTTGTCATCACGTGACTTCTTCCATCTGGCCATTGCCGTTTCCTCATGTGCCTCCGCAGTCATCACGCAAAGATGATGCTATCTCTTTTCTTTGTAATACTAATGACACGTCACTTCCTCATTGGCCCTCGTTTATCATATGACGTGCCATCACTATTCCTCTCCCACTTTTAGTACTCTCTTTACATGGTCCGTGCTCCAGATCTATATGTATATGTTGAATGGTACTGTAGTATACCATAACTAGTAGATAGTTCACACATCACTAGACACTACATAGTAGAACTCAGCTCTCTGAGTTTGAATATCACTCTTGATTCACAACGAGCATCATCTCAGTTAGCAATCAACCACCACAGGTAAGTACCAAGTGATCTGCATAAATGCCTGTTCTCTACAGGTTATGAGCCCCGAGTGGCGCATTGTGCGAGCTTGCTCGCCACCACCACTTGGATACCTGCACCCGCTGTCTCGTGCGTTTCACGCCGACTCTGAGTGACAAGTCGCGTTTCAGTGTGAACCCTTCGCCGAAACATATGCGACTCCATGAGATCTATGGGGAGACTATGTCACCTGGGTCTTAGGCTCTAGGCGTCAATAGTGCGAACTTTTTCATCGCCGCCGTTCTTCTCTGTCTTCACATTGAAATGGTACTGACGACCTATCCTAGACCCATTCCCACTCTACCATGTCCACAATCCTCCTTCTCCTCATTACCTACGCCCTCTTTCTCCTCACCCTCGCCTTATTCCTCACCGCCATCCACTTCCTCCACAAGCTTGTTCCAAATGGACAGCCTCTGTGCATCGACCTAACCATAGGCAAAAGGAAGAGCAGCTTAGCCATTCATTCGCCAAGCTGGATGATCATCGACGGGACTGAGCAGAGATACAGCTATGAGGCTCCAATGCGTTTTCAAACGTGAGTCATGCTGAGGAAAGAAGGAACTGATGGATGGGGAACTGGAGCAGATGTTGGAGGTCCATCCATTGATCCTCCCACTACGACCACCACTTGGTGATTGCAGATTGCGCTGCAGGGCTCATATACATATGATATCTTTCATATTCTCATTTGTTTTTTCCATACCATGACATTGAGTTAATGTTGATGCCCTATTATCACGCAGGACAAAATGCATCTTTCTATATCCTCCATCACCTCTGTTACCACTTCCCTACTCGCCACTGAGCGAAAGAAAAACTCTTTGGACCTTCAGTCCTCCTCCCTTGAAGTTAAGCCTTGTGAGGATGTTCCTCCCTCCTTGGCTATCTCTTTTCCTTTCTCTATCATCTTCGACAAACCAGAAGACCACCTTCCATATCACCTGGGCATCTCTTACCCAACCCAAGATCATCGCACCCTCACTCATTTAATGGGTGCTTCCACCTATGGACCCTCTGGGTTTTCCCAGATCAAGAATACTAGCCCTCGTGAGCGAAAGAATCCTATTACTCCTCGAGCTTTCTATCCCAAGGAGCTCAAATGCGAGTACATGTCTTCGTCCTCCTTGCACCTCACAGACACTGATGAGTGACTTTATTCACCACAGTTTGTAGAGTATATATTCTTGTCTGTCGTAGGTAGTGATGATATGGACAATTTACTACTGCTGCCCGATTATGCAGAGTGCGACTTGTGTGATAAGCACAATGCCACCAGTAAGGGTAAAGTGTGGATAATGGATCTTGAAGACCAAATGTGGCTTCTTGATTTGGGAGCTTCCTCCCATTTCACCAACAACATCGATGATTTCGTCAAATACCAAGTCTTTACGGAGCAACGGTACACCCAGACAGCCAGCGGTCGTGCTCCTATCAAAGGGCATGGCACCATCTTGATTCAATTTAAAGGCAATGTTGTGCGATTATCGCCGACCATCTATATGCCTGATTGTTCCTTGAAGCTTATATCGCTCGGAACATTACTTAAGGACGACTGTCTCTACTCTATCAGCTCACAGAAGCAGATACATATACACAATAAGTGTAACAATCAGCGTTTGATTTCTTTTCATTTGCATGGCGAAAGTACTATGTACTGGGTCAGAGCACCTGCCATTAAGACATCGGCTAGCGCGAATCTCGATATGATCGCCGTCGATTATGAATTACTTCATCGCCGCCTAGGCCACCCTTCACAGGACGTCCTACGTGCTGGGCGAAAACATATTAAAGATTTTCCGGACGTGAACATTCCGTCCACTGAGCCAATTTGTCCCGGCTGCCAGCTAGGCAAACAGGCCAATCGCCCCTTCTCCTCTAATGAAGTGCGTGCGAGTAAACCCTTTGAACTTGTGCACTCGGATCTTAAGTCATTCGAGGTGGAATCTTACCACAGGCACAAATACGTCATTATCTTTTATGACAATTATACATCCATGGGCTGGGTTCAACGCCTGCGCACTAAGGATCAGGCCTTATCGGCCACAAAGGAGTTTATTAAATACGTCCAAACTCAATACAATACACCTATCAAAGGGTGGATGTCCAATGGAGGGGGAGAATATAAATCAAAAGCCTTTGGGCAATTGATGCGCGACAATGGAATTCATGTCTATGATTCTGCGCCTCACACCCCACAGCAAAACGGACATGCTGAGCGATTTATTCGCACCATCATGGACAAGGCTCAGGCAATGCGTCTTCACGCTTGCCTACCTCCTTCTTATTGGGAATTTGCAGTAATGCATGCGGCTCACGTTTATAACTGCACTCCTAAGAAAGGGCTAAACTGGAGGACGCCCTATGAGCTTTTATTTAAAGTTCCTCCAACCATTTCCCATCTCTGTGTCTTCGGATGCGGTGCATATGTTCATTTACCAGTGGACACTCGTGGAGGTAAGCTGCAGCCTAAGTCTCAGTTAATGATATACCTAGGGGTTGCTCCTGGAAATGAGCGCAATTACCTATTCATGCGCCTGGACAACTCCCTCCACACCTACGCACATGCAGTGTTTGATGAGAACCTGTTCCCTTGCTGTGCTGGGGCTCAGCCTCACAAGCCTGTGAGCGAAATTCCTCGCCACCCTCACCAGCATGACCCACCAGTGGCCCCTCCATCTGATGATGTTGAGGATGATTTACCGCCACCATCACCACCTCGTGGTCGCCAACCACAGATTGCGCCACCTCCTGTGTGAGATCCCTCACCTGACGCTCCTACAGAGCGCACTAGGACCCCCTCCCCACCTCCACCTGTTACTCCTCCTCAGAGAATTCCACAGTTGGATGCACCACCTGCCATACTCCCTAAGCGATCCACACGTGAACGTCGCCCCCCGCTGAGGCCTGGGAATGTATATGGAGAGCGCGAAAATCCCACTAAACAGATTAAGGAGATTGAATGAATTACTCGTTGGAGAGAACTTACAGGCCAATCACAG
>JBBPQU010000560.1:0-18263 GCA_038092655.1 Boletus sensibilis | reverse complement strand
CGATGTTTGTTTTTGTTATCGCGAACGCGGACCCGTATTTCAGAGAATATATGGAGGCGATACAGGGGTTGGCCATTTTTACTTCTGCGCCTGATCCGCTGTCGCGATGAGCTTTTGGATCCTCGATGATCTGTGTGGGGAAAGGGAGCACCCGGATGGTGTAATGGCATGTGTAGGGTACACGCTTCTAACGGCGATGGAGAACGTTCTCTTGTCCTATCACTCCGCAACTCTACCTTTTCATTACCGTTGCGAACGCTATGATGCATCTTATATCGCTCCTTCAGTGTGGAAATACGGTGTCGACCACCGTTGCTGTGCTGGACCATTTACACCGCACAGCATGTAAATTTCTCCGATTAAAGATACTTATCTCGAAACCAAGAATTGATAGACAACAATAAATCTGAGATCAAAAAAAGTTGTGTTAAGCAGTACTAGCAGCAATCAGCTGCTCCAGTTTCTCGACGTCCATCCCTGGAAACCTGGGCACGATCCTGCATTTGAATGGAAGTGGATGTCTGCACAGACAATCAGTACCATGTCCGGGATCAAAGGTATGACGTCTGTCGCTCATCACTCACACCGCAAGCCCGCTCGAAAATCTCGGTTCCACTGGCATCTCAAACCCGTTCTCATCCAGTGGTTTCAATATCTTGAACATGGCCAACACCTTGGCGATGACCGCCCACACTGACGTGTCTGCAAAGTATCTCCCGACACAGATGCGTCGACCGAATCCAAACGCGAGGTGTTCGGTGTCGTTGGGTTTCAGGGAACCATCATCGTTGAGGAATCGCTCGGGTATGAACGCATGTGGGTTGGGGTACCTGGATTCGTCATGTGCCATCGACCTAGCAAAATGGGTCATCAAAACCCGTTTCGAAGGAATGTGAAGCACACTCACCACAGGTTCGCTATGAGCATAGCACCTGAAACCGCGGGTATCAATAGACACTCGGTGGCTTAAGAGGACTGCCAATTATTCACCCTTTGGAATGTGGAATCCACCATACACGTCGTCATCCACAGCAACATGGGGAACTACTGTGTGATTCAAGAGGATCAGCAACGAGAGTCAACCAAGGGACGGATTCACTCACACAGAGGGACAACGGGGTTGTATCTCAGCGTCTCCCAAAAAATGGCATCTACGAAGGGCAACAAAGGTCGATCGTCTATTGTCGGCAATCTGGCCTTCCCCACCACAGCATCGATTTGTGCTTGCGCTTTTGCCTGCGCTGCCGGATTCAACACCATCATGAGAAAGAACGTCATCAGGACCGAGTTGGACTGTTTTATACGGTTAGCGATGATGATCACATTGAAGACGTTACATCACGTACACTCTCTGTTGCAGCTAACAAGATGGATAACATGCATGAGCAAAGGATCTCGTGAGGCATCTGAGCAGCATACCCAAAAACGATGTTCCAGATGCCTCCTTGAGGGCCTCCAACCACGATTCTTTAGGTGAAATTCCCTTCTTCTCCATATCTCGCAGTGCGTCGCGTACCATCGACGGAGCGATGCTACTAGTACCGCTCATCTATCACATGTAATTATTCGACGCGGACACGAGATGAATAATCGGACCATTACCACTCTTCGAAGAGAGTACTCAAACGCCCGTTCAAGATACCGCTTCGAAAACGCACATGCCATCGCCATGTGCTTCTTAGATGACATGCCCGGAAACCACGACGGAAGATGGAGCACTGCAAACAGATTCATCTCGTGATCGAACATGAAACAGGAAATGTGATTGACTCACACAGCGGAATGGCGCTAAATATAATGTCAACCTCGAGACGCAACGCAGGCGCAACAGTGTTCAATACGTTTGCCGCGATGTCGACGAGTTCATCCTTTCGAGATGCTGGGTCATAGTCATACGTGCTGTTCAGAATGACCGACGCTGTGTATCTCAATGGAGGCTTGAGTTGGGTCGATCATCGCATTCACTCTCATACACTCACTCGAAAACATGATCATCGAGTTGTTCGGGGGTGTTGAACAACTGCCAGAGGAGATGACATGCCTTGCGGTGTTGAAGGTGCAGAAATCTGGGTGCAGCGTCAAGCCGAAACGTCTGATGGAAAAACCGCCTGTGCATTCGCCATCGATCGCCGTAAGGCAATAGAACGGAATTGAAATCCAGTCCACACCTTGAAAAAAATAAGTGGATTGAGATTAGCAGTATGATAAGAAACGAGGATCTGACATTTCATTGGTGATGAGGTGTGGACGGTCTGAATAGTTCTTGGACCGTTTCTCGAGCAGGTCCTTTGCAATCTTTTCCGAATTGATGATGATGATATGCCTTCCCATCAGTCGAGAATACACTATGTCGCCTGCACGGGATATTGGCTTGAGTAGATGATGTAGAACTGAACATGTTGTAACCCACCATATGTTCTTGCCCACTCGGCATATGTTATCCATGGAGCACTTGTGTTAATTCCGATAACGTTCCCAACCCATGGTAACCCAGGAGGTCCGGGGGGCAATGGGTAATAAGTTGTACTCCTGAGAGCTTGTCGTCCGATGTATAGAACCACAACACACCCAAGAATGAAAGCGGACGCAGTCATCCAAGTAGACATCTCGTGGGGGCAATGACGGCGACACATCCTTGAATACGCCTATGACATTTAACTACAGCATGGTCGCTGCACCTGTCGAGTTGAGACGTTTGGTATGTAAAACAAATCCTAGGTTGCCAGCGTTTATGAGACTGTACCCGGTGGCGCAGTTGTCGACAACGCCGTGAGCAACCGTGAACGACAGCCCATGAGGGTTTTATGAGAACACGGAATGCCACTTCTTGGGATCGACGTGCGTGTATGCATGTTTCATGTCATTTGCGGTCGACGTGGTGAGATGCACGAGTCCAAGGCTGATTTGAACTCTGTATTTCCCCGATAGAAAGGAACCCCTGCAAATACAGAATGAAACGCTGCTTGAGAAATTTACCATATCTACCTGAGGGCTGTGATTGGAGGACATGTCGCAAAGAATATATATATATATAAGGTCCTGCACTAAAATGGAGACAGAATTATACATACCATGGATTATATATCCTCGTCAGCAACGTTGGATGCTTTTCTATAAGGATTTTAGTGCAGTTTGAAGTGTCAGCTGCTGTCAGATGGTCACGAATGACAGAGCGTGTATCCACCATCTGCAGATTTCTGTAAACAATAAGCACCAAATTGTAAACTTAGAGCCATAGCCGCTGAGACCGTCGCCCGAACTCTGGGATTGTGATGCTTAGAAAATGGCACAGTTCTAAGCCGCTTCTTGGCTTACGTTGTATGCTACCTGCAGCTGTCCAGATCAGGATATGTCACTGCCCACGCTAAACGAAAAAAAGGTGGAAGTGGTGCGAGAGACTTGCCTAGCACTGAGCGATGTGCGCGAACGTGCGAGATAGTTGTCACCGACCAAGAGACATTGCGACCGGTATCGTACATATGGCGAGTAGCGCGATGGTCGCAGTTGGCATGACTTACACTTGGACATTTACAGCGGCGTAGTTTTGACGTGTGGTGGCATTAGCTACCTAATTTCAAGTTCCTCGTGTACATATCTCTGAATGAAGATCCTGATACAGTAGATATGCTCATAATGCATAGGATAATAATGCATATCCATCATATTGCATTGATTTTTGGGGGGTCCGGTGTTGGGGCCAGCCAAAACTTGTGAATTTTTGCATATTGCATAATCATTAGCTTGCGAAATAAATTTACGCCGGCCCGTGCGGACCGCGCTAGTTAGGTTTCAAACTCCGGTTAGGACCTAAGTGGCCTATAAACCAACTGCCGAGAGCATCGGCAGGCTATAGGTCGAGTAGGAACCCCTGACACGAAATGGAAAGTCGTACCGCATGAATCCGACGATCTGGACGAAAACCACAACTCTATTATTACAATCAAATGTTTATTTGAATTCTTGGAATGAACAGTATTCCAAATGGACCCCATTATCGCTGCAACTTGGTCTGACGAATCGTGGATTATAAAGGCTAGATAGCGGGCTTGCGACAGCTATCGAAAGACAGCTACAACAGACTGAGGTGACATAGTACACAAGGTGGCCTAGTAAACAAAAGAGAGAGATTGTAGTCGTACAAAGGGTAAGACACGAATGGTGCGCTCGGGCCTGGCTGGCACGAGCGCACGCGAAACAAAGTATTTGCGACAACGTAGCACAATGAACGAAATGTATCAGTACAAAAACACAAGAGGTCGACCGCGTAGTAACGAAGAACAATAGAGAATGAATGTGACAGCGATGCAAGTCACTCCGAGTCGGGCCGTGATCGCGCTTGCCAACCCCAACAGATTACTATCAAGATGAAGACTTCAGTAGTGTTTAGAAGTAATGTACGTGGGTACGCTCACATCTTTGCGACTTAGCCTGAAATTTCCACGCAATTCCTTCCTGTCCGAGTTCTCCCAGACCCCCGAAATTGTATTTCCCGATAACGAACCGATGTACTCTTCACTCGAACTGTCGGGGTTCATGAAATCGGCCGTAAACCGAATGGCGCCCCCATTGTCGGCAGAGCCATTTATGACCCTGAACTGTGATCCCACCGACCCCCCACCTTCCAGACTTGTCCCGGAGACAGTGAAGTTGCACTCGATGCTGTGATCAGATCTCGAGCCCGTCCAAGTGCCTTCGAAAACTAATGCCATTCCACGAATGTTCGTCGTCAGAGGCTATTACGAACGTCACTAATGCTACGTACCTGATTTTTTGTTTTTGTTATTGCCGTTTACATCCAGCCCAACATCACTCCACGCCTGAGCGACAACTGCCTTGACGCTCTCACCAAACAATGCCTCAGCATTCTTGCACGTCAATTCTGCGAAATCCTTGAACTTGGCCGTTCGGCTCAGTTTCTGATCCGTAAGCGTCGCGTACCACACCTTTCCGGCGCGGTCCCATGAGTACCTGCCGAGTGCGACGGCAGCGAGGTAGAACGCGCGGTTCGGGACGCCTGAGTAAATATGTACGCCGCCATTGTCGTAGTCATTTGGGTATGGGTTGGCAAGGACCTCATCGTAGCTGGCCATCTGCGGATCCTTGCCGAGCACCGGGTCGTCGAAAGCCGTGCCCGGGGCCTTCATCGAGTGCAGGGCAACACCTTGCACGCGCGAGGTGAAGAGCTCCGCGCCAATGAGCCAGTCCGCCGCGTCCGCGGTCTGGTTGAGCTGGTACTGTTTGACCATGGATCCAAACACATCGGATATGGACTCGTTGAGTGCACCAGGCTCGCCTTGGTAGACTAGGTTGGCGGTGTATTGGGTGACGCCGTGGGTGAGCTCGTGGCCAATGACATCGACCGAGGCGGTGAAGCGGTTAAAGTACACACCGTCGCCGTCACCAAAGAGCATCTGAGAGCCGTTCCAGAAGGCGTTGATGAGATTCTGGTCATAGTGCACAGACCCAGTGATGCTCATACCACCGTCATTGATTGAGTTGCGGTCGAAGATGTTGGCAAAGAAGTTGAACGTCGCGCCGAATCCATCATAGCACTCGTCCACTGCTACATCGGCCGACAAGGCGTCACCCTCAGAGCGCACGAGCCTACAATCTGTTATTTCAGAGTTCTGCGAGTCGTAGACGAGGCGGTTGAAACGTTTAAGAGCTGCGGCCCTGCCTTGAGCGGTACGCAGGTTAGCAGCGAGCTGTTCGCGCTGGACGCGAATGCCCTGGCTCGTGTCAAGGGTGCGCTGGGCAGCGTTGCGGGTGTTGCTATCGACTTGGTTAGAGTGGGCTATCGAGCTTAAGATGTACGCTGGAATGATAGATGGTGCGCCGCCTGGCCCGCCGCCTGTCGCCCTAAGTTGCTGTATGAAGGCGGTCCGGTTTCGAGCGAGGGTTCTGCTGCGGCCGAGAGAGTTGAGTGCATGGGTTCGGGCTGCTTCGGGGGCATTGGGATGGTCAGCTATGCGAGAGAGGAGGAAGTGAGGGATAATAGAGCAGCAGTGATGAGTGCGCGTCTATAAGAGACTGTATCAACATAGGGAATTCGGGGATGACTGGTACATACTTCGGAAACAACGTTGACTTCGGCTAAGAGCATCGATGAGTAGCTATGCTAGAAAATAAAAGAATAAGACATACATGACATTGTGGATGAGAGAGACGAGCTTCCTTGTTAAACTTTTATACAGCTGGTACGTCTATGAGGCAGTCCGTCGATAGAGGGGTTTGGGTGGCTTTTTGGCCAATCAAAAAACGCTAGATTATTGGATTTGAAATCGAAGAGAAAATAATTCCTTAGATTGTAACGCGGTCGCTCTTTGACTCAGACCTCCTCCATGAACGCGCTTCGATTGTGAAATGGATACTACCTCTGTAACACAGACACTCGGCTACTCACTGGAGGAACTACAACACCATGTGCTGGAAGATATCGGTACTCGGCTCCCGATTGAATTCATTGCAACGCTATCCGAAATTGATACCATAGAATTGTTCACCACTCCAGCTCGCACACGATCGTTCCACGCACTTTTCAACTTGAAGCTTCGCTCGCTATCCTGCATGGCAAAGATTCCATAGTCACTGCCGGGCCGGTGCCGGCACGGGCAGTGGAAAGACACTTTGCCAACGGATTCCTTTGCTACTCCGACCGGACACTCTTTCAATCACGATCTCGCCTTTAAAACGGCCAAATCGATAGGTACTCGAGTGCGAAAAATATCACGTCAGAACGATCGCGATCAATGAAGATACTCCCAACGACCGATCGCTCTGGAGGTAACCTAGTTATGCTACTGTTTGATAGTTATGATGAGAGAATACAACAAGTCCATCCAGAAAGGACATTACCAACATCTAATCGTCTCACCGGAGCAGTTAGGAATGTACAACAGTCATTTTCCTCGACTTGCCCGACTCATACGCCAAGATAATACCTCTGCGAAAAAAATCCGGCGCGTGCACATTGATGAAGCCTACAACATCTATACTGCTGGGCTTCCAGAATCCACATCATGGCGAGGAGGCATTCCGTCCAGCGTATGGCCGACTGGGCAAATTCCGCGCTGTCCTCCCAGCGGGCATACCTTTCCAAGCCCTTTCCGTCACATTTCCCCTCATATCCGCCGTGTTGTTCAAGACGAGCTAGCCATGAGCCCCAATCATGTATCCATTACTCTTTCCACTAACCATCCGAATATCACGTACGCTACAACTCCAATCATCGGAACTCTGCGCGATTTCCGCAATCTCAACTGTCTTCGTTCCGACAAACTTTCATCCTCCAATGGAAATTCCGAAAACGTTCGTTTTTCATGACTCCAAACAAGACGCCACAGGCGCTGCACAGTACACCAGTCAAATTTACGAAACCACGGGACATGTGCATGATACTAGATGATCCCAGTGCTATTCGCATCCAAAGCAGCGCGACTTCAATGCCCGTCTTTTCTCATGAAACGCGCTATCAGGATATCGTGCAATAATCATCACCCCTCATCATTGTCTCACTGGGAAGTGGTCACCTGCGATCCCTTCCGGGGAACGCTTTCCTAGTCTGGTGACCAATCCGTCTGAGGACACTTTTCGGTTAGTATTTCCTCCTGATATAGAGGTGTGTTGTCTTTAACATATGGGTAGGTACTAGGTCCCTTATGAGTGACGGATCATTGCGAGTGGCACTGAAACATTACGATGGATCCTCTGAGCACCCTACATATGGGTTCTATCGAACAATTAGGAATCGAACAATTGGGAGTCGACACGTAACGTCAAATCCGAGACCCTGTTCCCAGTGGTTTTAAAACGCAACCAGAAATAGGACCTAACCACTTCCGATCAGCAGGAAAACAGAACGATTCCCACAATAGAGGGACCCATTGCATTTGTATAAATACAATCCTGAGATCGGTTGCTTGTGCCCATCTCTTCAAGAATGTTTACTTGGACAACTGTGTGCGCCGCAACCCTTGCGTGTGTCGCGGTTATCTGTATCGGACGATATCACAAGAGTTCGAAGCATCCGTCGCGCTCGTACCCCTTACCCCCTGGTCCTTCAGGATTACCATGGGTTGGAAACGTCATAGGCGTCGACGCAAGTGCGCCATGGTTGACGTACAGTGAATGGGCAAAAACATATGGTTGGTTACCACTCGAGGAGTTTGACAGTATCCACTCAATCTATACAGGCGATATCGTTTACTCCCGACTCTTGGGCAAGGATATCATCATTATCAACTCCGAGAAGGTAGCGAAGGAATTTTTCGAGCACCGTGCTCGAAACTATTCAGACCGTCCGTACTTCATCACCAATGAATTGTAAGTCCTGGTTGTCGTTTTGCCACGTTCGCTTCGAGTGTATTAAAACTGGCGGGTGAAGGTGTGGAACAGATTTCAACTCTGCTCTTCTACCTTATGGGGATAGATGGCGACTTCATAGGCGGTCTTTCCACCAAACCTTCAAGAATGACGCCGTATTTAGATTTCGACCTTTACAGTACCGCAAGAGCTGCCAGCTCCTACACCAATTGTTGAATACACCCGGTCAATTCTCTGAACATGTATTTAAGTGCGTACCTGATGTGACCTTATCTGGAATCATGTTATCGATGAATATACCCTTTTCGTTAGCTATACAACGTCTCTTATCATGAACAGCGTGTACGACTATGACCCTGCGTCTCGAAAGGATGGAGTTGCCGAGGTCATCGCAAAGGTGGTAGAAGTCATCCAGGCTGTCTTCCGGCCTGAAATTGCTTTCATCGTCGGCGCGTTCCCCGTCCGTGAGTAATGGGTATTGTCTCCCTTTCCCGTTAAGCAGACTCTCAACTCCACACCCAGTTCTCCATCTCCCATCGTGGATTCCCGGTATGTCATTCAAAAGAAAGATGACAGCCGCAAAGGAGTTTGTGAATCAATATGTTGAAAGGCCTTTTGAATATTCCGTGCGAAAGCTGGTAAGGAACAATATAGGTGTTCCAAGTTGTTGACTCAGCTCGAGTTTTGTGAAGTTGGACGGTGGTTTTACCCCATCAATGGTACACGATTCACTCCGAAAGGCTGGACTGGGAGACGCTGTAACAGATGAATCATGGATGTCAGAACTTAAAGGCGCAGCTGCAACTGCCTTCATTGGTGCGCCACCTGGTCTCTTGTTAACCCCCTTAATTCATTCGATCTCTTAGCCGGTGCAGAGACGGTGAGTCGTTGCTGATTTTTCCCACAAATACTACCTGCCTCTAATGCATTGAGAAACAGACGACTGCAGTCATGATGACGTTTTTCCTCATGATGGTGTTGAATCCAGAAGTTCAAGAGAAGGCACAGGCACAGATTGATCTCGTACTTGGCAGAGATAGACTGCTAACAATTGACGATCGACCCTCACTGCCCTACGTAGATGCTATTCTTCGAGAACTATACCGGTACAATCCCGCTATTCCTATGTGTAAGTATTACTGTCATCGCGTTGATCTTCTCCGCTGACCAGACTAACCAGCACTTCCTCACTCGGTTGTGGATGACGACGTTTACGCTGGGTTCCACATTCCGAAAGGCAAGTCATCCAAAGTCCTGTCGACTCATCGATGTTAGACGGCCGTGTTTCACAGGTGCTCTCCTATTTACAAACCTGTGGTACATGGCCCACGATGAATCAAAGTATCCCAACCCGCACAAGTTCATCCCGGAGCGATTTCTCGACGACGACGGCTCCCTCCTACCGAACGACACCGAGCATCTCTCATTTGGGCTTGGTCGGCGTATCTGCCCCGGCAGACATTTCGCAGACACATCCATATGGTTCGCGATTTCCAACGTGTTAGCCATATTCTACATTTCAAAGCACAAGGACGCCAATGGCGTGGAGATCCCTGTGGAAATGAAGTTTGCCGGTGGTATGACTGCGTGAGTGATAAGTAGTACCTCTGGTTCTCGATCGTCAATGGGTGTGCAGACATCCCCTTCCGTTTGCGTGCAGCATCGTGCCTAGAATGCCTGAGATGGACGCCCAGAAGCTGGAGCGGTTGATTGCTGCAAGTACGGTGTAGAGCAGTGAAGGACAAATGTTGGCGGCTTCCATTGTCTAAGTTAGCCTATATCCTCATGATGTTTTTGACCACACATGAATCGGAGGTGCATGGCTGGATTGATAACTTATCATATCCCACAGCAAGCCTTATGAATAGGGCGTATCATATCATAAGTATACAAGAACGCGAGGTTTATACCTCTTAGGATTACTACTGTCAAATTGAAGACATGACTCCGAAAACGTCAACTTTGGACTTTACAAATGTTGCAAACTTACAAGTTCCTGCATTCCCACATTGGACTGCGGCGTCAGACAGTTTCAAACTTTCAAGTTGAAGGTCCCAGTTCATGTCTTCAACACCGTACGGCGTCCTGCCCGTGCACGACGACCACGATTTTTCCAACCGCCGCCAGTCCAATCCGTTCCTGGCAAAGATCCCACCGTCGTTGCGTCGGTGGTGGCTAAGACGACCCTCACCCTCGCACACGCATACGCATCATACTGGAGTAATGATGCGACCTCGAACGTTATTCAACATCTTGAAATTTGTGATACCCATCACTCTGCTTGCCCTCTGGTGGGTCTGGCACGCGTTCGAGCCCCATCTCCATGTCGACCTTGTCTTCTATGACCGCAACTGGATTGCCAACGAGATTCACCCTATCACGCCGCTCTCGGGTTGCTTCAACCCAGATCGGGTTAGTCCGCTGTACAATGTCACTGAGGAGCTGTACGGTAAGAAGCGGTTCGAGGTGCAAGCAGGTGTCCCCATGCGAATGGGCATGGACTGCTATGCCTTTGCCGGCACCGTCGTTCTACCAGAGCACGACACCAGTCAAGACGCATGGATACCACCCGAAAATCGCAACCAGTACCACACCTACTGGCGCACAGACCTCGTCCCGCTTGGGGAACGCCAAGAGTTCATGCTCAAATCCTTTTTCGCCACTCAGAACCTTCCCCGTTCCCGCCTCATCCTCTGGTCGAACGGCGACCTCAGCGAGAACCCGATCGTGCAAAGATACCTCCAACGATACCCCGAGTCGTTCTCCCTCGGTATCGTCGACATTCCCTCTCTCGCCAAGGGCACAGCTATGGAGGCCAGCAAGCTTCTTCAGCTGAACGACAAGAAAGCATGGGTTGACGGTGACCTCGTCCGTCTGCTTGTCATCTGGCACTACGGCGGTATGTGGATCGACATGGACATGCTCGTCACACGCGACCTCGAACCCCTTCTCGAGCACGAGTTCGTCACGCAATGGGACTGCTGGGGTAACGTCCTCCCTCCCACCATGTACATTATGGACTGACATCCGGATGCCCCCACCCCTCTTTTTTTCCGCCTTTTTTTTTCGCATTAGGCAAAGTTTACCAAGCGCTCAACGGCGCTCTCATGCACTTCAAACGACACTCGCCCTATCTCTGCGAAGCATTCCATCTCATGGCCACCTCCACCCCACCTCGTTCGCCCTCGACAGACTGGGGCGCGATCCTCTACCTCCGACTCTGGCGTCGCCTTCTCGCCGCATCGATACCCCCGTTCAAGATCCTCCCTTTTTGCTTCAGCGACCCCATCGCCTGTCGACTCGATAACAGCGTCCCCGACCCATTCACGCCCGACCGTGCAGACGGGCATTGGGCGGACGGGTATGGTTTGGAAGAAGGTGGCGGGCTCGACCTCGCGCTGCAAAAGATCTTTGCCGTGCATTTGCACAATCGGTGGGATAAGCCGTTTCCGAGGGGTGGGTGGGTGGAACGGTTATTGCTCCGCCGGTACGACGAGGCGTTGGCACAGAAGCCGCCTCCGTACGAGGATATGCTGTGAGTAGTGTGAGGGTAGGGAAGTTTGGAGATGCGGTTGATCGGGGGTGTGATTCGTGAGTGGTCCCGGAAGAAGAAAGAAAGAAAGAAAACCGCAGATCGCTATGCGCTTACTATCGACACTCACCTGCGTTCTCGAGTCCCTCGAGCAAAGGCAGAAACGATACCTCAATACCTTGTGACATGATGGCTGCCATTTGCTTGCTGCTTCTGTTTTCGATCTTATGTTTAGTTTATGTTAGACACGGTCCCAATGTGGGGCGGGACTCGAGATCACGAGAGGAAAGGAGACGGGAGGAAACAATCTAGGTCGTCCATGATAGAGACCTCAAACTCGTTGCATCTTCCCAGCTTATTAGAATCCTTCCATACTGTACTCGTTCGTCATCGATGATTATATGCTATCCGGCATAAAAGAGACGTAAGAGACAAGTCCGAGATGAATCTACACATCTAAGTCTTCGGATGAAAAAAAAATGAAACTGCGAGATTAACGTCCCATATACAGTCGGGACGACAATGCCGAACAGGATGACGATGAGCGACCAGAATGATACAAATACACTGTACACAAAAACGGCTAACAAACTCCAGTGCTCATGCATACGAATACGCTCTCCATCCTTTCCTGGCGTGGTCTATGTATATTGACGTGTGGTGGTGCGCTGTGTGGATTTGGGTGCGACAAGAGAGAACGAGAGAAAAGAGGCGAATCCACGAAAACCGCCCTCCGACCGAATTATCGGATCAAAAAGCTGTGTGCCACAGCGAGCGCACACACCGCCGCACATGCCAGGAATCCAAGCGGGTACCCCGAGGGATCGTTCTGCGTGCTCGCCGACCAGAGCTGTCGACGGGTGGACGTCATGTCAGCGTCCGAGCACAAAGGCAAAATGCAAATGGGAGAGGGAGAGAGAGACTCACGTAGCCCCCGAGAATCGGCCCGAAACAACGTGCGAGGCTGACGATACTTTGTGCAGCGCCATTGGCAAAACCGACCGCTGCTGGCGGGGTCACTATCAATGGAGGGAAAAGAAGAGCGACACAGTTATCGATAGGCGGGCATACAAGAGAGAAAGGACGTACTGTAGTTTAGGAGGATGGCCACTGCCGTGTAGGCAAACGTGTTGCCACAATACCGAACGGCGCTGTACGTTTCAGTCAGTCGGCGGTGAGGCAAGGATTGGCTAGGACAAATGCGCTTACGTGCTCACAGCAAGCGCTGAGGATGAGAGGAGACCGTCAGACAGGAAATACTGGAACGACGTTGGTGGGGACTTACCAGCCATGAGAAGAAAGTTGCCTTCGTCAGTCGCACTTGCAAAGACGCGGTATAGGATGACGGTGAGGTAAGCAGGGATGAACAAGAACGACCCGAGACGGAACATTGCCATGTGCGAGAAACGTCCACGGGGAGGGCTAATGAAAGCGTCAGAAACTTGGCGGCTCGCGAGCAAGACGTGTGCACGTGCCCAATATTTCTAAAGGAAGAGATTGGCACCGACGTATGGGAGAGGCGAACACAAATTACTCACGGATAGAGGTGGAATTGGTAGACGATCTGGAACAGACACATCAGAGCAACTGCAAAATACAATATCAGCAGTACTCAGGTTCAAGATGCTAACGACACGCACTCAATTGCGAAAAATCTCCTGGGTTCAGGCCCAACCCCCCAGATCCATAGTCACTGTCATTCTCCTCATCAGCCCCACCGCCAACCCGAAAAATAACACTCGACTCACGTGACGAGATACGATAGGAATACTTGATCGTGCGTCGTGCTGTGCAGCGCTAGCAACCCATACTGGACGATGACCAAGATAGGAAGCTGGGACGCTAAGGAGGGGGGTTTTTCTGTCACTTCGTCCGCAGTCTCGGTCCCAGAGATGCCGTTCACCGACGCGCGGCGCTCAAGAATAGGGGTTAATGTATCCGACGGCTCTGCTTCGCGCAATTGCGCATCAAGCACAGCAGGCGGCGTCCGGACACCCGCATGGGCAAAAATACTTGGGCCAGTCGCGGATGACCGGCGGGAAAGACGGCCGCCCCCAAGCATGGATGAGCTGAATGCAGACGTCCGCGAGACAGAGCGTCGGGGAACGCCTCGAGCCGACGCGAACATAGACATCGACGAACGTGGACCAAGCTGCGACGAGATTGTTGCTCCACCAATACTCCGCGAATCCGTCCTCCCGCGAACCGTCCCAAAAACGTCCTGTCCATCAACATCCTCTTCGCCATCCAACGTTGCCTGATCCCCGTCCGGTGGCATCCCGCTGTCCAAACCGTACTGCCCCTCGTTGTCGACATTCATCGCAGCAGCAACCCACAAGTCTGCGATGTTCGTCACCGCGTTCTCGTTCGCTATGAGCAATCGCTGCGCGAAGTTGAGCTCTGAACCCTCATAAGACGACTGGTGGCCATCAAAGTAGGTGCTCCACTGGCTCCTCAGCGTGCTCGCCATACTCCTGCGTGGGCTAATTGTGTTCACTAGTCGACGTCTCTGATTGCCACTGTAACCATATGCGGACCCGTTCGCCCGGCTCAATCGTTGTCTGTTTATGAGCGGAGATGCAATCAAAGGGACTGATGGTGCGGTGGAGATCTCAGTGGGGTGAATGACTGGCGAGCTTGATCCAGTATATACAGAGAATGAACGCGAGATTTTCCGCTTAAGGGTGCCGAACAATCCTGTAGGTTGTTCATCTTCATAGGGCTCGTTTGTAATCTCGTCCTCTTCAGGTATTGGCGACTGCTGGTTTTCAGGCTTCTCTGGGGGGAGGCGAATGGCGCCATCCCTTGGCCCTCCATCTCGACCAAGGAAGAGCGACAAGATCGAGCCTATGTGGGAGTGAGCTGGATAAGCAACGTGAAAAGGTACAAGAGCCGCACCGATCAAGGTAATGCTGCCAGCAACAGCGCATGGCAAGAAGTACGGGTAATTTATGAAGAGCGGGATAGGACCAAACACCTGTGGCCACTTTTCCGCAGGCCGTTCGACTGAAATGTACATTTGAGCCGTTGCAACGATGATCAACCACGAAATAACGCACATGCTCCTCCGACAATGGCGCCTGCGACACCTCCAAAACCCCAACAAAAGCTGCAATGAAATATACTGATTAGTGACCGTGTGAGATACGCATCGCAGGATTTGGTTACCCCATGATGGCGTATGCTCTGCCTTCGTTGGTGGCATCGGTTACGGTGGTAATGCATCCGCGAGCCACGCCGACTGCGCCTGCAAAGACACCTTGGAGCAACCGAACAGCGAGAGCCTGGCGGAACGATGTGCAAGTGCCGAAAATCGAAACAGTGACCGCACTCCCAAACAAGGAGAAAAACAATACAGTCCGATGACCATGCTTATCGGCTACAGTAGCCTGAACGACGACAGAGTAAGCTAGAGTGGCGCGCATTGAAAATGGTCTGTACACACCCATAGTAGAGAAGTGAGGAATTGAGTGAGAAAAAATGCAGCCACTGGACGAGCGGGATGAGTGCATGCCCGAGAATGAAAGCTCGTGCAGGCAGACCTAGAATGCCGGTATAAAAGGCAATATCTGATTCCTCTTGGAACTCGTTGAACGCTGGAACAACCAAACGCCTCAGAGGTGTCACAGGATGTCGTGCGAGATGAAATCATACCTTTGACCATGAAGAGCAAGAACGGCATCGATACGTTTGCGGACAAGAACTCCCCAAGCATGGTCTGCATGACGCTAAGAACCGTGCTAGAACCGGACGAGGGACGCACTCACAATGGACAGCACGATCATAGACAACACCGGCAGGGGCGTTGAGTCTGGTTCCCGGGCATGCAATGCGCTCGGGATGGGCGGTCGCTCTGAGGTTGGGGACTTGACACCAAGCTCTTCGTCCTGACTCACCAACCTGGACAGGATATTGGGCCGTATCCAGGAGGGGCGCCGCGACAGCCTGCGCTCATGGAGGTCTGAGATCTCGCTGTCGTGCTGTATTCCCAGCGCGTTGGGGACACCAAACGAACGTCTTGACGGCGACGACATGTGAGATTGACCTGCCCGAGGCACCTGTGTGGATGTGCGCGAGCCAAGTTTTCGAGCCATCGTAGTCATTTAATACTAAATAATATGCTCGGGTTGCGCTGCGGTCAATACGCGCTTATGTAATCGAACAGATGAAGATGGTGTCCTGGTCGAGCCGACGGGCCATTCGCAGAAATGCCTATCGCCAGTAGGGCGTCAAAGACTACAGAAAGAGGGAGGAGAACAAACGTTTGAATCAATGCGCGAAAATCGCGCTTCATCGGTGGATCCTCCTTTACAATTTTATGTAGTTCCTGGACACCTCACATCAGCAAATTGATAAGATAACGATGCTATCGAGGACTCTTGTGTAGAATTCGGGGCACAAGCCGCAGTCGTCAATTTTCCTATTGGACCAATCCACCTAGCTACATGTCGTTTCCTGATTCAGAAAGGAAATATGACTTGACCATATGCATTCTTTTTTCTTCGTACATATAAGAGTAATCTGTCAACTGGGACGACATTCATGCGCCTCCCAGTTTGTCTTGGACTGCCTAGGCTGAGGATCCAACAAAGGGTGAGCGAGAGAACGGCAACAGCTGAATCAAATGAGTCGACTGACCAGTTATCGACGGCTTGCCTCATAGACGGTCTGGTCACCAGACTACCTCGAGTTGCCTCGCGCAGCGGCACAGCTTCAAGTCGTCTATCAATCATTTGAGACGCTCCTTTCCACACCCGTTCTTGCCCGCGCGAGTAGTGAAATTTGAAGGAAAAGGTTCAAGAGGAAGTACCACAACGCTAGCAGCATTCGGAATCTGGGTGAATGGATAGACCTGGACCCTATCGTTCTCAAGTACGGGCGGTGGGATCTGTCAAGTTTCCAGTTGAAGACTCAGGTGGTCGAGGTGAGGGACAGTACTTAGAGAACGAGACGAGACTGCGCAACGTCGCACAGTGAACCGTGGTTGGAGATGGCGCAATGTTCGCGATGATGAAGAAATCATGGACCAAGCTTTTGCCGTTGATTCAAGAATGGGATCATCGACGAACATGCTGCATAGGGCCGCGTTGCGGAGATTTTCGAAAGCCAACATACTCGTGAGGTTGGGAAGACGCTGCGGGGCCTAGTAATGTCATTGATCGTATGGATTACCGCGGTGGAACCCGTGAAGTTCATGGAGGATGGGCACAAGAAGGAATCCGCGTCTGGAACTGAACCAAAATCAGAAGTGGAACTATTCGTCGATTCAAGGAACTTGAGGTTTGGGAGAGACGGAGATGCGACAAAGCATTCGAAACTTAGTGTCGAGTCGTCGTCTATAGAGTGATACCTTTTAAGTGTGTATAAGCTTAGAGCTATTAGACGGGAGTAGCCTTACCTATGTAAATTCAATGGCCTGTGCCGACCACGCACGAGCATCACGTAAACCTTATAAGGAGTGGCACCGAGTGCCGTCACCGCTGAGGCTCTCTTGCGGCTTGCCCCATAGCACAGTCCATACTTAAGGCTCTTTGTCCGGTCTCCCACTAATGACCCTGAGTAGCATCTCAGTGACATCTGGCACCTGTGAATATCATGATGCCAGTCCCCGTTGACACGACCCCTTCGCATAAAAATCCTTGTTCAAACGTTCACTTGTCGCCAGACCAAGGAGGAACAGCTTGAAACATTCATATTGCAAAAATCTCTGTCTTTGATCTGGTCCTTGGCTGCACTCGCTGTCGTTCAAGGCAGTTCCCAGTGCACCTCGGGTGAAATCGTCTGTTGCAACGTGGTACAAAGCGTGAGTCACCTAGACACGTTTCCCGTGGGCACTGATCCCACCCTCGGGCATGCGCTCTTGCATGCGTACCCTGTTTCGAATCTCCCCTCCACGACAGGCATGTCCAATGCAGCTGCAGCCAACCTTGGGCTGGTTGGTTCTATCTGCACGACGCTCACCGTGATCGGGCTTGGAAAGAGTTCAAGTTGCGCGACGAAACAGCTGCCGATGTGCTGCACGAACAACAACTACGTCCGTCGCTCCCCTTTTGTCGTCGGACAGTCTGGCCAATAGAACTGCTCGCAGAACGGGACTGTGAGCCTCGGACGTGCGTACATCAATCATATGCTGGCCTAGAGCAGGAACGGTCGTGTTGCCGTAGGGCTACAATTTGCCAACATCCAGAATATTTCCACCGATCACTTCTGTTAACGTTCATGCTTATCTGTATTCCTACACATGCTGGTGCAAGTTGGATCAGACGTTAGCTTGACTAGCCTCGACTGTGTTCTTCCACAGGCAAGTGCTTGGCTGAGCTTCATATGTGCCCGCCTGAAGCTCCCGCTTCATTTATAGTAGTAAACACTACGGAATATGCATGGGTTTTCCACCGAAACGAATAACCGT
>JBBPQU010000559.1:0-18274 GCA_038092655.1 Boletus sensibilis | reverse complement strand
ATGTATCGGGTAGGACAGTGATCGAGAATCTGATAGGTTCCCTAGCGGAACGCAATAACCAGACTGTTATCAGAGAGTCATGTCTCGGCGGAGCTCTTGTAGCTGGGCTCGCTTCTTTGGTGTGCAATACAGAGTTTCATGTTACAAGGATGCCCTTATAATACTTCCACAGGCTGGTCGAGGGGGTCATATTATCATGTTCCAGTGCACCATGCCCACGATTGGCCCCGGTGCTTTGGAGCCCCTCACGGATGAGAGCCACGTTTACGGTACAGATAAAGAACGCACGCTCTTTATTCCTCGGGTACAGACATGGCGTGATTTAGCCGAGGAATGCTCCGACGAAGGCATTGGTGTGAGTATGTTTTTGGGGATGAGTAGAACTATCGACCTCGGTTCGATTGGTATGATAGTTTAAGCCTTCTGTTCAAGGAATCTGACACGGGTGTGCAGGCATCGTTCCTTCTACTACTGGCGGAGAACTGTTCTTCCATCCTCGATATAACCCTGCACGTGACCAAATTGTACTGGCCTCTCAGCTCCGGAGGTTGGTAACGCGAACCACCGCATTCAGCTGTGTAATGCGCATTCGTTGTTCTCATGGTAATTTTCCGTGTCCTCGAACCTACTTCATGCTTCCATTCCGTCTTTAAAGGTCTGCGGGTATCAAAATATTATGGGAATTTTCAAGAACGCTCAGCCACGGACTTGGCTCTGGGTGTTCTTGATTCCGACAAGGCCGTGTCCGCATTGATCGAACATTCTCGAACGTTAGATGAACGCCAATACGCGTACTTGCAGTGCGCGGTTTTGTATACGTCCATTGATGGACAGCGACGAGTGCGAACATGCAACCTTGCTCTGCAAGTAGTATCATTGGCTGGCAACGTATTTCGTTATGCAGACATGGACGCTGTGGTGTGTCATCTTACTCGAGACGGTGAGTCATTGCTGCTAGTCTTGATGATAGCTCGTTAACTTACCCTTGGACAGCGATGGCGAGCTTGTCTTCACGACAAATGGCTCAAATTAGAGAGGATCTGACAGATAAATGTTCATCTATTCTACATGGATACAGGCGGAACTGTGCAGCGGCTACAGCGCAATCGCAAGTGAGCGAGTCAAGTCTTGACTCCTGTGCGCCTCTGAGACAGCTCACAGTTGATCATACCGGAAGCCTTCCGAGCGCTTCCACTCTACATTCTAGCAATAACTAAGTCCAAACCCCTAAAAGGCTTGTCTTTGTGGCTGCTGAGTGGATTTCGGCTCATCACTGCGTCCAGGACGTAATGTTTCCGCGGACGTTCGAAATTATTATGCTCAGAAGATCCTTTCAATGAGCGCCCGAAGCACGATGCAGCACCTCTATCCCCGCCTCCTAGCTCTTCATGACTTGGACGAAAATGCAGCACTTCCCGACGCCACGACTGGCCAGGTCTATTTGCCGTCGCTTATGCGAGGCAGCCACATGTTCATGGAGGGTCATGGCGTCTATCTCATAGGTATCTCGGAGAAGCTATCTGCGATTGGCAATGATACCGATTCATGATTGATTGATAGACAACGAGGAATTTATGATCTTCTGGGTGGGCGCGAGTGTCTCACCTCAGGTACTCCTAGACCTGTTCGGCGTTGATGATATAGTCGCCTTGGATCCGAGCAATGTGGTGAGTTTTGTAATGACATAACGAGCTGCTAATTACCCTCAATGCTATTTATGCAGACGGAACTCCCTATTCTGGATACCCGGCTGTCACAACAAGTTCAATATATCCTCGGTCACCGCTATGGCCAACGTGGACGCGTTCCAAAGATGCTCGTAGTCCGTCAGAATATGGACGGGATGGAGATAGAATTTAGCGATATGCTAGTCGAGGACCAGAATAACGGTGCGATGTCATATCTCGACTGTGAGTCGCCGTATTACGCCCCATCTTGAAGTCAACTGATCCAATCTCCGCAGACCTCTGCCTCGTTCACAAGCAAATCAATGTTGCGGTGCGCAATGTCTTTGTGCTCTCCCATTGGGCTGTATGTCTAATCTGATAATCATAGCTCACAAACGGTGGTTCGCTCTCTTCGAGCACCAATCTCCGAGGATCGCCTTGGTAGATCGGACAATTTGTTAGACCCGAACTTTCGCCATATGCTCTTCTTGTCGTAGCCGACATACCCGTGGCATGGTTTGCAGAAAACGTCTAGAATGCATTTCACATCATCCGTTACTCGCCGCGTGGGTGTCTTTTCAAAGTGCATTGTGTTCAGGTAATGTCCAGATGGGCTTATCCCAGTTGGAAGTGTGGACTACGTGTACTTATGGCGGAGTCATCCGTTAATGAGGTACAATTACCCGCTGACAGGCTTCTGGAAACCCAGGCACATTTCATTTACCAGCAATAATGTAGTCGTAGGATATCACTGGGGCTGTGGGGCGCGCATTGAGCGGTGCGCCATGTGAAGCTTGCAATGCTCTCCAGCATTTTCGTGAGCGTTCCAGTATATTCCTGCGGGGCCGACACGCTGGCCGACGCTCGCTCCCGAGCTCAGCTGGAATCATTAAGGTCAAGGTTGAAATGCTTCAATTCCTTGCCCGATTCCGCGGTGTGGCATTTCCAGAAAAAACAAAAGTTGGCTTCCTTTTGCAAAGACTCATTTACTGGCCGACATTATCCCCTAGGAGGTTTTATGAGTCTGGGAATAGTGCTATTCATAACAGTACGTTGTCAACCAAAGAGTCTACATGCGGATTTCATCTCCATACCACGCTAGCAGCCGAGGAGTCAAAACTCGTTGCATCATCTCACGCTCATTATCGATTTTTGAATCAGCTGAGATTTCCAACAGGACGCTTGAGTTGTTATTCAAACTCACCTGTATGACGATCTCCTTGTGACCGGGTTACCCCAGATTTGGACTAAAATCGTCGAGGCCATCGGGAGCCTCGGTGCATGTGCACGTTGAAAGTCAGGGATGGGAACTGATCTCAAAGAACTTGAAGCAGACACACGATGGCTATCTTTGGATTGAAGAGAAAATAAATAACGCCAAGATCAGATTCGTGGATAGATGGTTGGCACCTCGGCCATTCCCAGCGGCCGGTGTCGAGAACGTGCGGGCAACGTGGGTCAAGTTAGTCACCATACATATTCACATGCTACGCCTTCAATTTCAATGACGAGTGACAAAAAAAAAGTGACAAAGGCGGAAGCCGTGGAATCTTCGCGGGATCAATCCCATCCTTCCATTCTGATTCCTGGGAAAGACGGATGGCAGGCATTGTACGTGATCGAAAAAGGAGCGCACCGTTAGGCCGAGTACTGAATATGTGAGATTCAAGCTCACAACGTGTAGGGTGGACGTATGAGGATCCTTCTTGGGGAACCCCTGTCAGGGAGTGTTCCGACCTTGAAGCTGCTACGCGATACATGACAGGCCGGTGATACTACGCTCGCTTGACTCCACAACCGTGCCCACGAGTTTGTCTCACCTAGAGCCACGTATACCCATACGTCAGCGTCGCAGCGATGATCGATATCGATGAAGTGTTTGAGGGCGTGTGCATGAACGATGCACGACTGCCTATTTGGGAGTGCAGTCATACCGACAGTGCTGTCCTATACACTCGACGGACAATTATCCGACGCAGATCAGGGTCGTGATATCCGGGGTAGCTGAGAGCCTGGATTAACGGAACAATGGTAATGCTTAACTGATGGTGGCTGGATACTTCCAGCCACAGGACCCAGTGACGAGCGCGAGCGCCGCGGACAAGGGTGTTGCCATGTCGCACGCGTTCACCGCGGTGCGGCCGCATGTTGAAAAGGCGTCTTGGAGCATTGATATCCCTATCGCTGCCACCGGGCATTGGTTTGAGACCCCACAAAGCACGCCCGTCTTGCTCCGCTCCATGCCGAGTAACAGGTGAAAAATACCCTGGCGAATCCACGACTGGTGAACGGGCATGGGGGAATGTGTCATATTGGAGTAGCCCACAGACGTGAGGCAGGAAAGTTGTGTCATAAATGTAGTCATGTCCAGATGCAACAAAGTTCGCTCAGCGGTGTGGCCCATATGGCAGAGTTCTCACGGACGAACAAAGTCCATGTGCAGTTCGGAAAGGCTACAAGAAGAGGCTCTCCGCGGTGCGACGAGAGAGAAAATGGCAGTCGTCGAGCTGTGTTCGTCCGCTGTGGGGGGTGCACTGGCGTGCGTTGCACACTGCGGTTCTTGGCTGGCACGTTTTGATAGCACGACGGCAACATTCAATTCGGGCATTCTCGTGCGATGGGGCTCTGGGACGTCCTGAAGCGGGAATCGCGACCAAGGAGTAACACAGAAGTTGAGACGCCGAAGCGAGCGCGGTGGATAGCAACCAAGTTCGATGCGGAGCCATTGCAGTCGCGGAAGTTCAACGTGCTTGTGGTCCTCCACCTCGTCTATTTACCGAACGTTTCGTAGGTTAGACGCCGAATGATCAGCAAGAAATGACAGGATACTAGTCGCGACTGGGCTACTACTATATTGGCTAGAAGAAGGCCTCGCCACGTTCAGTTGATGATATCGGTGGGCTCGTTTTATTCCGTCACTGGCCCGGTATATGTGCGCTCTCATCTCGCTTTTACCCAGATCTCGCACCAACTCCGCAAACGGCGCAGTGATTTCCGCGGACCGTACGTTTCAACGTGTTATTTCGAGTATTAGGCTAATCGGTTGCGTAGGCCCCCTCCGTCCACGTCTGATTCGGGCTTCCTCTCGCTGACTTACCTTTTTCTGTCACTCCCGCAGTCATGTATCTGGAAGAGTTTCCGTCTTCTCTTCCAAAGCGGACCTTTTCAATTTCGTCAGCGTAGCAGAGTCACTCGGCGAGTCGTGTGGTCTAGTTCCCCGCACAGTGGATCGAGAATTATCCCAGGACCCCCCGCGGATCCTTGAATACGTTTTCTGTGCTCGTGCTTATATGTATCTCCCTATGATCGGAACGTGGGTGCTCGTGTTGTCAGCCCCCCCCGGCCTTCCTCTCCCCTTGGTGCGGACACCATCGTCGTGTCCCTTCGCCTTATCCAGAATCCTGTCACTCGGTCCTCCTCCGGTTCTCGCGTGCTCACGCCCGCGCATGCTTTGATGACCCATCCCGGGATTCTTATACATTAGGTTTTCCCTTCCAGCTCCATGTTCTCCTCTGTCATGGGTACCTCCCCCACCAATACTCTATCGCAATGCGCGACCATGAATAACAGCGTAGACGCACTCAACGAGGAGAAGACGGCGGTCGCTTGTCCCGCTATCTCGTCGTCCCGCCCCTCTGGGGAAAGCTCCAACAGCACTCAGGCAGACGCCGCTCAAAATCAATCACCCGCAGTCGTTGTCTCTCGTCTTCGATTCTTCTTGATCATGACCAGCTTGTGGATCGGTAACTTTACCGCTTACCTCAACGAAACGACCTCCACTACCGCCATGCATGTCATAAGTGCCGACTTCAACGACCTCGCCAACCAGAACTGGCTCGCAACGGCATACCTCTTGGGCTTTACCGTCACACAAACTCTTCTCGGAAAATTCAGCGATATCTTTGGTCGCGCTCAAGTTTTGCTCGGCACGATGCTTATTTTTGGAGCTGGGACTCTGTGGTGCGGGTTAGCCACGGTGCGTATTTTTCGATGGCGTGGAATGCGGTTCTTTGTTTGACACGCATGGTCACAGTCCATGAATTCCTTGATTGGGGCGCGTCTTCTTCAGGGTATCGGCGCTGCCGGGAGACAATCTGTTGGAGTAATCATCGTTTTGGATCTCACAACGGCTGACACACGAGGGTTGTGGCTTGGATTCTTCAATCTCGCCTCCGCTATTGGACTAGCAATAGGGCCAGTCCTGGGAGCAGTTATATCCGTCGACGCCAACTGGAGATGGATGTTTTGGATAACTTTGATGCTCATTGGCGTGACTCTGGGTATCGGCTCAATGAGCCTTCGCTATCCTGTCCCGCACCGACAGCAGAGCGTCGGCCTCCTTGCGCGACTGCGAGAAGTGGACTACGTTGGTTGTGTCCTAGCTGTCGCGATATCCAGCATGATCTGTATCGCGATAGAGATGGGCAATAAATTATTTCCCTGGAATGTAAGTGTCTCGGATTCAAGACTTGGGCACTTATCGATGTTTTCGTCAGTCTGCACCTATAATCTCTCTATTCGCCGTTGGGGGGTGTCTCATCCCTGTATTCGTCTACTACGAACTCAAAGTGGCTGAACACCCCATTGTCGACGTTAACCTGTTCAGGATACCAAATATTCGCATTGCGTGTCTCATCAACTTTCTCACCGGCGCGGGATACTTTGGGTCTGTCTTCTTCCTACCCCGTTACTTCATCGACGTCAAAGGCTCCAGCCTGGTGATGGCAGGAATCCAAATGTTCGGACTGATCCTAACTCTCGGTGCTTCGTCAGTCCTCGGTGCCAATATCTTGTCGCTTACTGGTCACGTACGACTCATAGGAGTCGTCGGCGGTCTGTTATACGCGTTAGGCAGCGGCTTGATGCTTGATGTGGGGCGTTATACGCCAGTCGCACGTACCATTGGATACTCAGTGTTCACTGGCGTTGCGTCTGGGCTTCTTTACCAACCCTCGCTAGTCGTTGGACCCATGTCAGTCAAGCCGCATCAGATCGCCGGTATCAGTGGTTTCTTGTCGTTTCTTCGGACGCTGGGTGGAACGTTCGCGACGGCACTTCTCACGGCTGTATATGAGACCAGCTTCACAAAGTCGCTCCAAGGACAGCTCCCTGCTTCACTCGTGGACCAGGGCCTGGGGCTAGCGGACCACCACGCCAAGTATCCCCAGTACGAAAATCAGATCCTTGATGCGCTCGTCAAGGCTTATCACCTCGGCACGATTCCTGCCATCTGTTTCGGCGTTATATACGCCGTTGCAGTGGTCATGCTTCGAAACGTGGACTTCACGCCCGCTTGGAAACGAAGGCGTATAACAGCCAGACTGGCCTCTGAGAAGGTCTGATTTATTTGACGCTTTGATAGCATCGCCTTTTTGCATACTTTATTTGCGGAACTAGTTCTCTTCTTTCACGTCACGGTTCGCATCTTTTTGTTTTGCTCGGCTCTCTCAATTCAACTGTCTCCTACATGCGACTTGCAATGGACTTTAAGCATGGCTGATACAATCCCCTCGGCCTTTTTTTTCCCCTTTGGACAGCAACCATCCATGATCAGCCACGTAGACTAATTTATCAACTCCGCTGTATAATTGACCAAGTTAGTTGGCATGAACTCTTTGGCCTATGTCAAGCAAGGTTACACAATCCATATCGTAGAGTCGCCAGACGTAACACGTGTGGAGTACGATCAGGTCCATGAACAATTTCCGCTCAGGACACGTATTAGCCTTCGTCGAAGGCTCGAAGCGGATGGTCCCCCCTCCACCCCAATTTACAGGATCTTGATCTAAAGGGCTCGTTTATAGTAAACGGATACCTGCCAAGTTGTGGAGCCTCTCAAGCGATCCATGGACCATGCCAGTTACGCGGGATGACGACAAACGCCTGGGCTCGGGAGGGGGAGGGGTCTTTCATTTTTCCCCATTGGATCATTGACAAGGACTCTGACATATGCCACCGCAGTGAGGGGCATAAAAATACGGCGAGTGGGAAGTTGAGAATGGAGATCTCCTTGACAGCCTCTGAGTTGTCAAATGACATATATATATATATATATCATCCCCCCAGGTCGCTGATCGGCGGCTGGTGGCATTCATATAAGATGGTCCGAACGGACTCCGGATCCGGGGCAGCTTTAGCATGCCCTCCCACCACAACGTCTACAGATGTGGCACTTGGCACTAATAACTGTTGTTGGAGACCATATGCGCACGGACACGTTTAAAGTCGCTATTCTTAAACGCTCGACGGGGGCATATGGTGACATGGACCGAGGGATCCCGTGTGGGGAAAAAGCCCACGACCGACCTCGTGCTGCAAAAAAAATCGAAACGGCCATCATGCGAAAAAAAAGAAAAGAAAGGAAATATGTCGTCGGAGAATGGGGAAGCAGCGAAGCCCTCAAGTGACAAGAACTCGGGCAGAGGGGATTATCGAATGGAGACACAAATAGTTTGACAAGTGATGTACCACATTCCTACCCCCCCTTGCGTGTACGTGCAAGTACCCCAGATTTGCGATGGTCTTTGTCCAAGAGTAGTGTGTACTACTTCCTATCGGCATACTCCTCGATGACCGATCGCGGCTTAGAGTACACCCCAAGTGGCGTGTACAGGATGTCAGGGAAGCTGCGTGGTCCAGTCAGCATTTAGCATGGTTTGGCGTGAAGAGGTAACCGACCCAAAAGCACTTGGCCCCCCAAGCTCGAGTCCCCGTTGGGTATTCGTCCATTGA
Source organism: Boletus sensibilis (assembly GCA_038092655.1). Lineage (NCBI taxonomy): Eukaryota > Fungi > Basidiomycota > Agaricomycetes > Boletales > Boletaceae > Boletus > Boletus sensibilis. The sequence continues at coordinate 9,875 of JBBPQU010000559.1, read as the reverse complement.
GGAGCAGCCGCTATTCCGAGGACCAAAACCATCAAACCGTATTTGTACTGCGGAGTGCCGAGGGCTGAGCCGCTCTGGGCGTCGAGCACAGCAATGAGATCTGGCACGGTGACTAGCATCTGTAGCCACTATATCAGAGCGTCCTCGCGGTGAGATAATTCAGCTATTGGCACCTTTATTTGACCATCCTGGGCTGTGTGCTCTGCGTATAGGTTCTCGTTCTTGAAGGGTATGGTTAATGTTCCGTCGAGCCTTGCCTCGGGTTTGTCTGAATCATCCTTCGTATCTTCGTCCGCGGACAGAGCCGCAATGACTACCTCGCCTATCGTATGTCCTTTATACAATCTCGGAAAATCATGAGCCTGGTAGCATTTTTAGGAGGTGCATCAAGACACACCTTCTACGAACATCGATGATTTTCCCGCTGAACAGCACCTTTGCTGTCTTGGCCCCCCCAACGGCATTGACGATGACTTGGCCTATCTGGTCAATGTTTGACTGCTTTCGCGCAAGAGCAATGGCTCTTCCAATGCGCCAGCTCAACGATACCGTGTTGACGATCATAGAAACCCCCAGATCCTTGGCTCGTAGCGGCCGACTGGCCTGCCCCACGTGTGTCCTAACGTTTCTTCAGATGAAACTGAACGGCGACGCTGTACAGAAACTGACCCCATCTCGACACAGGCCGCTCGCAGCGACGCATCGACGTCGGTATCCTTCTTTGCCTTGGTCATGATCTTTGTAACGTGATCAGGGTCGTAGACGTCGGGTTTAACTTTCAGGGGTAAAGACCAACCATGACGTTACCATCCCCGCTCGATATAGCACTGGGAAGAAGATTCAGCCCACGACCCGTTTCGTCGTACACGTTTGCAGTCGTTTGTTGCCACTGCACAATCCTTGACCTTAGTATCACCTGCGCTTCATTCTCGGATGAAACGATCGCCTACGGTTGGATATGCGCGACCCTGAAGAACGGACCTGTCACCGAAGTGTGCGGGGAAGGGATCGTTGTTACATACCATGAAATCTCCATCGACGATCGGGATGTCATAGTTCTTTGTGGCGGCTGTGATCATCTGGACGAGATGTCAGTCTGAGAAACTGAAGTGACGAAGAGATTCACGTTGATCATCCCGTTTCCTCCTCCGATTTCCAACGCACAAAGAGCGTCAGGTTTCGTTATCTGTGAACATGGATGAGACCCAGCCGCTATCAATACTATGCTGCGTGACTTACCCCCAGAAACGCCCAGAGATCAGCACTCGCTTCGTTGTACCTGTGATCTGGTCAGTGAGGGATTCCTAGAGGTGTGGACGCATGTACTCGTTTCCAAGTAACCTCTCTGAAGACACCTCTGGGCTACCCATCCCACCACCCCAACCTACGAGTGCATCTGGGGTGAGGGAACCCAGATCAATAACGCGGATGACCTCTCCCGCCCGCACCATCTCTCTTAACTCCAGGAAGGTATGCAACGGCGAGCCACCTCCACCACAGCCCAGAACATAACATCCATCCGCTATCCACTCGAGGTCGATTTCAGATACAAGCCACTGGTTACCTTGCACTCTGGGTTTGTACAAAAGAATATCATCAGCCGAGTCCAATGAAAATATCTCTCCGGGTACAGGGTCCGGTGTTGTTGGGGAGAATGCTATGGTGTTCTCATTAGATGAGTTGGAGCTAGAATCATCGTCGTCTGTCTCGTCCGGGACCGCATTTCCACTCCAGTCACCAGCGGCCTTGACGTAGAAGCGGCATCTTCCAGTGGTATATGCGATGGGTATTACCTCGCTTTCTACGATGGAAACACGATCCGGAGCGGCACCAGAAGCCACTGCGCGGGCGATTGCTTTGGCTTCGACGGCTTTCCTCACTTCGGACACGGGTGTAGACGAAATGTCTTCAAACGAGTCGACCGTACCGGATATCTGCCTGTCGATGAGCTATTGCCTGAGTGCTGTCCGAGGCGTCATCCTCACCTGAGCGATAGCAGCACCAACTGCATTCGCGACGTCGTAATGTGGGAATCTATGTACCTGACACACTCCAACAAGTTCGTCTGGTGCTAAAATGGATCCTCCGCCGACAAGATAGACGGGAATGTCCATTGCTGACGTCTTCATCGCGTCCAGTGTATTCTGTAGCATGCTCTTGATTGCCTTCTGAGCTCCATCGATTATGGATTGGTCAAGACCCGCTACACGGGAAACATCTCCAATGGACACCCGTCCAGCAGCGACGGCAATGTCCGTAGCAGTAAGCGTTGCGCCATTGAAAATACGGGCTTCGGATGTGATTCTGTGCCCCACTGAGTCAGGACCGACAGTTACCCGTTTGGAGTGAGAATCCTGGCGGACGAGAGAGCCACCTCCGAGACCGATGCTAGAACGGAAATTTGCGATGAACAAAGTTTTTTGGGAGAGAAACGTGTGGGGTTACCTGGTGACATGAGGCATAGAGAAGTTCAACAAAACCCCGCAGAGTTCATGATGGGCTGCAGCTTGCCGAGGGAAGCCGCTGGGCCTTCAAAACAGGGTGTCAGCACCAAGGATGTTCGAGTTGGTTAGGATAAGCACGAACAGAAGCATCCCGATATCCGTCTGCGAATTGCATCCGTTATAGAGTCCGAGAAAAAGGAAGGGAACAAGGACGAACCGTCGTACCTCCTATATCGACTACCAAGGCGGATTCTTTGGAGACGTCAGACTGGAGCGACGCCAGAAACGCAGCTCCCCTCATTGAATTTGTCGGACCAGAAGAGCTATGCAATTATCGTGATCGGAAATTCGATCAGAGATGATTGAGAATTGTTGAAACTCTGTGGATGCACCACAACATCATGATTAATGAGGACTTACAAGGTCCGAATGGGTAATTTAGCGGCCTGTGCGCAGTTGAGTAAGGTGCCATCGTTACTCGTGATGAACACAGGGCATCTTAGGTGTAATGCACGTGCTGCTTTCTGGAAGCCTGTGACGGTCTTCTTGGCATACCTGAGAAGGGATGCGTTGAGAATCGTAGCGTTCTCGCGTTCCAGGAGGCCAATGTGAGCCACATCCTTGGAACACACGACGTTGAGGTGTGGTAGTTTCGCTCGCAGGATGGAAGCGACGTGTTCTTCCTGTTTGAGGGTGAAATCGATGGGGGCAAAGACCGAGATGATCGCAACTGCGTGGACGTCCTTTTGGTGTGTAAATTGTACGTTTAGTACGGGACATTTGGTGCCAATTACGGCAAGTTGATACACAAGAAAGACATGCCTCTTTGTCGATCTTGTCGCATGCGGACTCAATCTCTGTGGCGTCGACACTCGCAATTTCGCTCCCATCAATTTGCAGTCCGCCCGAAACGAGGAAACAGGGGCCTTTTAAGACTGACGGGCACAGGGTGTCGATGATTGTCGACTGGGACCATCATGAAGGACGTACTATGTTTTAGGTCGAGTGGAAAACCAACGAACGGGGGAGTCCCATGGGTGAATGGACCACAGAGACGGATGACAGCTACGCGATCTAGACGGGAGCGATCTCTCTCGACAAGTGCGTTTACAAAGTGCTGGAGGGAATTGAGTTGCGATCAAGGGTATTGCTGGGTGACGTACAGTTGTGCCGATGGAAATTGCTTGGATATCGACGGCATGTGGGACTCGATTGAGGACACTTTGGATAGCACACTGGATGCCCTCTGTGACATCTGGAGTGGTCGGGTGTTTTGCAGACGCGAGGACTTGTCCGTCTGATATGTTGAGCAGGACAGCGTCGCTGATGGAAGGTGTGATCTACGGTGGGATATGTACACTATGAATACGACGTACGTGTTGGTCCCTCCAACGTCTACGCCGAGACGGAGGATTATATCGCTCATGAAAGTGGGTGATGTGAAAGTGTTACCAAAACGGGAAAGAATAGTTTTTGTTGAGCGTTCAATAAAGTTGACCACGCCTCCTCCCCCCCCCCCGCTGCTGCGGTGTTTGCAAAATTCTAACCAGCGGCCATCTTGTGCGATGGCCAGCGCATCCGACGGTCTCGCTGCCACTCTTTCTTCTTTACCAGACCTTTCTCTAAACCCCTTTGCCTCTCCCTCAGAGCGCAAATTCCACCTCCAGCTCCTCCTCGACAACAAGGAAAAGCAACTCCAACAGGCCGGTGCGCTCGGTCAACGCGTCCTCGCTCAGCAGATCGAGCTCGAGGAGAAGATCCGTCATCTCCAGGATTTCGATGTAGAGCGTGGTGACGAACAAGATCTCGACGCAGAGGCAAGAGAGCGCTTCCGCGAACTCGCAGACACCATCAAGGCTTGGGACCTTGAAAACGCCCAGCTATCAAACGCATTCGGTCCAAAGGTACTTATCTTCTCTTCTCTTCCCTTGGCAATCTCCTTCGAGTCATCTCTCGCTCGTGTCTGTGTGCTTCTTTCCGAGCCTCGTGGCTTCCGCGCACAATGACCACTTGTCGCACCCGCATCTCTCATACTTGCTCGAGTGGTGTTCATTTGTCTGCCATCCACGCCACGTTGCAGGCACACCCTACAATCTGTTCAACAGACCGATGACGCGTCCATTCCGTGGCACACGTTCATCAAAGTATTATTTTCACTTCATTTTCACCCTCATTTTCCCTCGGCTTTTACTTGTTGCTCACTCCCCCTCTAAAGGGTCTTGCAGAGGACACGCTTTCGCCGGCACTCCCAGTTAAAGATCTTCCTCGCGATGAACCGGAACGGTCCAAGGCTTCCTCTTCCTCCGCTGCCCAGTCCCGTCGGGCAAAAAATGCAGCTCACAGAGCAGATGACGTCGGTGCGTCACTCCCCATCGGATCATTGCCATCACCGGTCCTAAATCTCATCTTCATCTCCGTCCTCTAGAATTCGCATTTGAAATTGGCAGCGGTTTATTGACCGAGGTCCGACGTCTCCAGAGTCTTCTCGGAGAGCGCGACAAGGCGATACAGGACATGAAAGAGGAAAAGGACGATCTCGAGAAGAGTATCGAATCCCTTCGTACCGCCCTCCGTTCACAAGAGCAAAGCTCAGGTATGTATTTCACCATCCTGGCCTCGCTTCCAATTGATGTCCAACTCGATCAGACAAGTTCAAGGAAGAGAACTGGAACCTCGAAGTCACCCTGCAAGAGCTCCGCACACAACTCTCCGACTCCCAAAGCACCGCCCAGAGATTGGAATCTGAACACAAACGACTCACCAAGTTGCTCAATACAGCACGTGAATCCGCTGACCAACACAAGAATGAAGTGGAGCGCACAAAGACCACACTCGACGAATTCAGAGCCAAACATGACACCGAGTTTGCTCAGGCACGGAAGCATGCTGCAGGCCTCCAGCGCGATAAATCCGATTTGCAGTCTGCGCTCGATACTTTGAAAGCGGAAGTGGCGAAAGCAAATCGGAGACTGGGGCCCAAGTTTGGCTCTCCCCTCACCCCGGGTACAGGGGACGCTAAAGACTTTTTGACCCCTGCTACTGCTGACGAGGACGATGTATTCACTGCCGGAGGCGCGTCCACGAACAGGAAACGCCTGGACACCTCGACTGTATTCCAGACAGAGTCTTTCGAGGACCTTGCTGATGTTTCCCCCGACCCATCACCTTCACGTCCTTTCCACGCATCCAATCACCCCAACAAGGAAATAGAAGCGCTTCAGCAGAGACTCTTCCATGCCGAGAGGCAGATCAAGACACTCAAAGGCTCCCTTCATCGCGAGAAAGAAATGCGCATGGATTACAAGCGTAAACTAGAAGCCTCGCCTGGCTATGTTCACGACGAGAACGAGCCACCGGAGAGTGAGCTATTCGAAGACATTGATGCGTTGGCACCTGCTGCAAACTCCAAGCCGAGACACAAGCTCACCCCCTTCCGCCGCGGTGGAGGTCGTGGTCGGAGAGGCCGTGGTGGCGTTTCGCTCTCTGAACGGTTCGAGAAGGCTAGTCACAGTCTTTCACCAAATGGTGTCGATGAACTCGGGATCAAGTCAATCCCTCCTCCCCCTGTCCCATCAATCCCAGGTGCCTTCCACGACCAGGAAGGTGGCGCTGATGAATCTGACCTCGACGCGTCTGACGACGATCACAACGAGGAAGATGTGCAGCAACGTGGTCTGGAAGTTTCACAGCTCGCTCCAGTCTCAAATCGCACGAGCGTCGATGGAATGGACCCCGTCTTTGCAAATGTGCTCCGCAAGTCAGCATCTTACAGTTCCTTCCAATCAAGCACCAGTCCTCTCCGTCAATCCGTTCTCTCGCGCAGTGGACGCGGCGGTGCTCAACGCCGTCCGCGCGGTGGTGCTGCATTCCAGGAAGCACGTCCATCTTCGCTTGTCGGACAGCCTGAGGCACTGTCCGCAGAGTTGGGCATAGGGATGACCAGTGTGGTCGAAGATGATATCCTCGATAAGGAGCGGGAGACCAAGGAAGTTGAATGCCAGACCGACGAGGGTGAAGTGACGCTGTTAGTCCCCACTCTCGCGCCGGTCACAACCGAGATTGGTGTACAGGCTGAAGCTGGGACGGTTCCTTCCCTTGCCGCCGCCCCTGTCACTTTAGATATGTCTTCCCAAACAGACGAGGTTGTCCCTCAACACGCCGATATGGCCGTGCAGCATTTGCCCATTGAAGACAACATCCAAGCTGGAATCCAGACTTCCCCTTTCCCCAAGTATCCTCATCGACCCGTCTTCTCCCCCACGCAGCGTCGCACGACACTCATGCAATCCGATTTCTCCATGTCATCCGACAATGGCAGCGGAGACATTACCGTGCGGAACGGCCGCATGCCTGGTTCTCTTTCCACTCCCACCGAGTCTGCTTACGAATCTGAGTCCGACATCGACGACGGTGTTACCGAGACGGGTGCAGAGACGGAGACAGACGTAGATGACTACCAAGACGCGCGGATGAGTATTGGAATGACGACGCCTTCCGAGTCGCGCGAGGACTTCCACTCGATGTTGACAATCTCGGACAACGATTATTCCGAGAGCGACGAGGAGAGTATCAAGGCATCGAGGATCTCGAGTCGGGCGGGTTGGTCATCCGTGGCGTCCTTTACGGAGCAGAGGGAGATGTATGGGCTTGAATCGCCGAAGGCGCCTGTCGAGTATGATGATAAGGGCGTTGACGCTGCGTTTGAAGATGTCAAGGTCGTCGAAGTCATCAAGGAGGTCATCAAGGAGGTAGAGGTCATCAAGGAAGTGATCAAGGAAGTTGAAGTGGTCAAAGAAGTGGAAGTGATCAAGGAGGTAGAGAAACCTGTCGAGGTCTTCAGGGAGGTGGAGAAGCCTGTCGAGGTGCTCAAGGAGATCGAGAAGCCGATCGAAGTGGTCAAGGAGGTCGACAGGCCAGTTGAGGTCATCAAGTACGTCGAAAAGCCAGTCGAGGTTGAAGTCATCAAGTACGTCGAGCAACCAAAGCCGGAAGTTCGGGAGATGTCGATACAGACGGAGGCCTCGAGACCTGTCACCCCTCCCGGTGCTTCAGCCGCAATTCCTTTCACCACGCCTTCTTCAGGGAAGGAGGATGTCTCGAGCTCTTCCATCACACCCCTCGCCAATGCTGCCGTTCCGGGCACACCCATGGGTCTCTACAGGGTTGGAACAAATGGACAGCAGTTCCAATTCGTGACAGCTCCGCCGACCTCACCGACCCCGGGGCCGATCTCCCCTGTCGCTGCCATCAGAGAATCCGTGATCGCAACGTTCAACATGCTCCACTCTCGTGTATCTCACTCTGAGCAACGGCAGTCTGTTGAATCCACTATGTCTACCGTCGTCGAAGACCCCGTGAAACGATCTCGTACGCCGTCGAATGCACCTTCGGTGGTTGACAAGACGCGTCCACCGACGATGGCCTTGCCCCCTCCTCCCCGTCAACCTCCTCCACCCAGCAGTATGCTTCCACCGCCGTTTATACCCGATAAAAGATTCCCAACGACCTCATCTGCTTCGGGTGATGCTCCTCCGCCAAGGCCATCGTCACCCCCACCACCAGAGCTCATTCAACGTGCGACCACCCCAACGTTTGGTGCAATGCTCTCCGTGAACAACAAAGGGTCGTATGGTCCGAGACAGCACGGATCGAGTATGCCTCCCTCATCCAATATCCGCCAGCCACCGTCCACAAGCAGCTTCAGGTCTGCCGCAAATGCTGCCGCCCATGTGCAGAGCTCGCAACCCCCCTCCAGGTTGCCATCATGGGGCGTTCGGGAGAAGGAACGCAGAGAACTATCGAGTACTTCTCTCACCTCGGACCGCAGTGCACGCTCTCCGCGGTCGTCGATGTCATCGGATCACAATCCGTTCGTGAACCGCGGGCAAAACCAAGTCGCACCTGCTATATCTGCCCAGGGTACGGACCAGACTGGCGGTGCGACGGATCCTACCGTCATCCATGCCATTACTCAAACGATGATCGGAGAGTTCTTGTACAAGTATACAAGGCGCGCGATCGGGAAGGGACACGGAGAGAAGCGGCACAAGCGATTCTTTTGGGTGCATCCATACACCAAGACGTTGTACTGGAGCTCCGCTGATCCCGGCTCGTCAAATGTGTCAGAGTCGAGTGCCAAGAGTGGTAAGTTCGTTTTTATGCGCGGCGTGATGGCTTCGCTGGGTAGTTGATTGATGCGTTCTATTTGTAGCTTACATCGAAGGCGTACGTTCGGTTCTGGATCCCAACCCCATGCCACCTGGGCTGTACCAATATAGCGTGGTGATCTCGACGGCTCAAAGGGAGATGAAGATCACTGCACCCACGAAGGAGCGTCACGACATCTGGCTAAATGTGGGTAATCTCTGCCTTGGCTCCGCGCATGATAGATTTCTGATGGATACCTTTTTCAGGCTCTCAAGTACCTTTTGGCTCGTCCCAACCCAAACTTGGTAGCGTCCCCAAACCGTAACGAGAATGGTGTGGCTCCTACGAGTCCCATGTCACACAGCGCCGAGTTCACGGACGACGACCACCGCCATCCAGCTGATTCTAGTCCCCAAAGCCAGCGGAGCGGCCGGAGCAGTCACAATGGTGGCGCGTTCAACACGACGCCCCGTGGAACTCGGAGTCGCTCCCAGCTCTCCGTCAGGGGTTCCCTTGGCAAGCGCACTGGAACACCTGCAGCGGAATATCTTCGGTGGGCCGCGCCAGAAAGCCCGTACAGTCCCACTCGGTCGTTTGAGCAAGTGATGTCGGGAAATGGGCGGGCTGACGAGGACCTCGAGTTTGAGCTGCATGGCGAATCACATTCGGACGATGGCTTTGAGGGCCTCGAAAACGTGCGCGCATGCTGTGATGGGCGGCACACTGTTGGTCCTTCGGGACATCCTCACCATCATCATCATCCTCACACGCATCCCCATCACGAGCATCTCGATGTCAATGCACCTGCGCGGCCCGTCTCACCAGCCTGGTCCCTCCGATCACGCACGGGGAGTGCACACTCTCACGAGACTGGTGGGCTGTTCTCTTGGGGTCGGGGCGACGATGGTAAACTCCGGTTTGGCTCGAGACGATCAGCAAAGACTGTCAACACGGTCAACACGATCAACACGACCGGGGATCGATAATGGATTGTGACCCTCGTATCTCACTCTGCCCACATATTTTCATCATATCACACGTTTCACTGCTTGTGCTCGTTTTATTTCATCAGCTCGGAAATCTCTTTTTTTTTTCTTATTTTACAGCTCTCGTTTGAGTCATCCTACGCTCCCTTGGTAATTCTTGCTATTGATTTGGACACGCGGTCATATCCCAAGGACCCATACCACGTTTTCTTTTTCGCATGTGTAGTATGCAGGCTTTTTTTCTCTCTATCTCTTCTCTGAAATGTTTCGGCTATCTTAGAATCCACCCCGCTCGTTC
>JBBPQU010000558.1:0-18291 GCA_038092655.1 Boletus sensibilis | reverse complement strand
GGCCACTCAGGCGGCTGCTGCTGACGAACATGTTGCCGTCACTCGCTTGCACAACCGAGAGGATCCGGGGTTCCCCGGGAACCCCCCTACTGGCTCTACGGTAAATTTTCTCGGATAAAGTGACTTATAGATAACACGCTCCGAGTCGATCGAACGGTTACAGAATCCTGCGCACACCATGAGCCTTGCGATCCATCAGATTCATGATTGTTTGATTACCTTCCATTCTTAATCATCGATCTTTCGCCGTGAGACGTTGGGATGGCTTAGGATCGAGCGCGTAATTCTCGCAAACGTCATGGGATTGTCAACCGAATCGAGGGAGCTCGTCTTCCATTGCCCTTGAGCGACAGAGTTCTCGACGCCTATAATCGTGGTACTCGATTGACTCGCGATGGTGCGACGATGTATCTGGCAAGTCTTAAACTTCCCATCATTGCATACTTCGCGGGTGCCGTCTCTCTTGCGAAAACAGCCAGATGACGTCATAACATCATGCATCATGCAATCATGCCTGGCAGCTAGCTGCTAGGTTCTTTCCCTGCCATTCTGCCCTTTTATCTCCTTCATTCACATCTAGCCTCCCGATCCAGGTTATTGCAACCCTACCCTCGTCGACCTTTACCAGACAGAAGGTGATTCACCTTGTGAAGATAGCCATGTCGACTATCCATCTTACGGTTAGAGTGCGGCGCGAGAAGTGTGTATGCTGCTTCGATCTGACCAGTAACTCTGTCCCGCGCTGTGACGCTACGAAAAAGCTAGATCCAAATAACCAGGCAATTATTATTCAGAGCGGTGCGCCCAATTAATGACGGCGAACATATGAAACGCCGACCCAACGGGGGTGCACCCGAGACATATTGCTCGTGCCAATTTGTGGTTCTCATGATGGTCACGAGCGCAATACTCAGGTTGTTCTGGGGTCAAATGCGTTGCCGAGAATGACTTTCCTCCGTACCTCTGTTCTCCTCGTTCAATCAGGCTGCCCATATTTAACCCCAGTAACCCATCCGACTAGTATCTATCATAATTGTAGTAGAAAAGGACATCAAGTGTCCAGCTTGGGGGAGAAAGAGAATTGCGTTCATGCAGACCATCGTCCCCGCTTGTGTTCAGCTTGAAAGGTAGGATTACGAGACTCTTTTGGTCTCACTAGGGTAGGTGCTCAGAAAGCTGAACACGGTCGCGACTTGGCGCATGCAGAAATCGTTCAATTAAATGCAGAGCACGGAATTAGTTGTTCGGAAGGCATTGGTACACCAGGAGGGAGCAAACATCTCGACTATTCATGCCTCCTCCTTGTTTTGTTGTCTAAATTGTTTTACCCACTAATTTCTTGGTGAGCCTTCAAAAACAAAGGAGTAACACGAATTTTCGTACCAACATCGAAGGTATTGGACGATCGGGAAGAACGTGCCGGGTCTGTCCGCATGCTAGCCATAAGCACCAAATCTGGGAACGAAAAATGCTTCATCACCTCTCGCTCTGCACTGACAGACCATACGCCGTATCCAATGGCAAGGATGCCAATCATAGTAATCGCCGTGTTGCTTGCCCAATTCGCGGGACGAGTCCACCATCCACCTGTCGGTTACTGTCTCTAAAGCCGAAGGTGAGAATCATCGGTTCTACGCACCTGCTGGCGACCATACATGTTTTGGGTATGGGTAACGCGCTCCACCTCCCTGTGCAAGCCAGTGAGACCTGGAAAGCGATGAACCAATCTTCGGGACGTACCATAATTGAGATGTCGTCTATGGAATGTGTTTCTAAGTGGTTGAGAATGAAAAGGAAACCCTAACCTTAGACCAAACTGACTCCCACACAGCATTTGTATTATGTCAGACGACTCTCGCAACCCAGAGCGAATGTAGCACCATTCCCTCCGACCTTTCCAATGCATGTTTGCAGAGGGTGAACACAACGATATTGCACCCTGTCAAGTTCCTCGTCAAAGCTAACTATTAACGCCTCTCCCGAGGTCTTTGGAATACTTTGCACTCTCCTCGCGTGTGACGGTACTTATGTATAGCCTGACGGCTGTCCGAGTGAGTCCTAGTATATCCCGTGCTAGTATCATAAGGCTACTCCGGTATCTTCATCCACTGCCAGACCTGGTCTAGCGCGGAAACTCGATCCTGACGTGTGAAAGGCTCAAGCGCCATACCCACATGTCACCCTGCATCCCGTTCCACTGATTCCTGGATGCCTATCCCGGGCTTCTGACTATCGTGTCGGTTACAACATCGGTGCATCGCTACGAGAGTGACAGCGTTTTTATTCGGCTTATTCACACATTCCCAGTCCTCAGGAAGCCCCCGTGACCATCGTGCAATGTGGTTATTGCTGTGAACGATTTCCTCGACTCGGATCGTGAAGACAATGAACGAAATTAGGCGGAAGTGGTTCGCATTCTCGAAAGCCCTTTTATGCTCATTAGTTTTCCTAGTAGCCATGGTCTTTGTTTTAAACGGGTTACCACTGGCAACTCGTGAAAACCCCGTGTTTTCAGCAATCTAAGATCACAACACAGTGGCAAGACCACCAAAGCCCATCGAATGCTTTGTATATTCCTCGCCCAGCGAGGCATCACACTCACTAGACATGCGGCTGTTGATTTAACCTCTTTTCAGGTGCCCGCCGCCGAGGTGGAGCAAACAGAAATAGACCACACGGGTTCCTTCTTGACCGTTGCTCTTGACAGTTTGGACATGGGCGTCCGCGTTAATTGTTGTTCTGGGCACATCATTCTGCCTGTGTTCTTATAACTGGAGATCATTCAGCGATAAGGATGACCCTCCAACCTCCCCACGTCTTGAGTGTCGGTATGTCTTCCTCGGTGACTACCCTTGAAAGTTTGCAATTTTTTAGCTACATTTCCGGTGCGTGCTTCATAGGAGGGGATGGGCCACATTCCTCTCGGGCGATTATCTCCTTACTAAGCGATTATCTGTGCAGTTGCTGCTACAGCAGTGGTTTATTATGATTACAGTACGCATGTCGATTTCTGTGTTTCGCAGTCACCAACCTTTTTCTCAGTTCTTACCTATTCACGCGAAGTATGTGCAGTTGATATTCTATGCCTAGCTTTCTCCCAACCGGTACACAGGTAGAGCTGATATGGGTATGGAGCAACATTCTTTGAAAGGATCACCGTCAACTCTCTTTAGATGAAGCCTTGGTCCACGATGTCTACACTTTTCGTAGTGGTAACGTGAACGAACTACTCTGATACCGCATTGCATTAATCCACGTCGTCACACTAGCACGTTATGTCGGACTTGCACTTGCAATGTATGTCACGATCTTCATATGGATTGCTCAGACCGCTCATTGGAGATATCAGTATTCTTGGATTAGGTATGTCACCCGGGTTTCTCGAAGATCGATCACCAATCGTCTCTGATAGGGTCAGGCACTGACGTTTTCTACATGCCTGGATTGGTCAGTCCTTCTCTTCACATGGAATCCTGGCTGAATTCGATATAGGCGTAAGTGTGATACATAACATCTGCCTGCAAGAGTGATTCACAATGATATTTGATTCTGTGAAACAATAGATGTATGTCTACACAACGTCATTGTTTATGACATGCTGATCAAATACCTCTCAGGTAAAATCATGATCGAGATTCTCACATGGACAGACGTGATCTACTTAGTGGCAATGCATGGTTCGTGACTCTTGGGTACCTTGAGGGTGCTAGCTTCACAATTCAAATACAGCGATCATGGTTCTCCGTGTGTCAGCCATGTTCAATCAACCAAAAAGAGCAGGATACATCCTATTCTTTCTGTACTCCCTGCTCGTGGTCAATGCTATTGTCATTGCTTTCTTATGGGAAGGCCCTAATAGCGGCATCGCCAGTGCGTATCCAGAATGCACTCAGTGACCTTGTAGTGATTTCGTCATGCGATCAGTCACGGGTGGCACCGCCCTTGGTGCAACCGTTTGCATCAGCCACTTTGCTCGCAGCAGATTTATCCTCATTTATGACAGCATCCCAGGGTTGCTATTCGATATCCTGCTGATGGCTCTGGTAATCTATCGCTTCGCCGTGCACGCCATCGAAACAAGGAGAATGATAGGAAGACAAAAGATTAACAAATACATGATGCTACTACTAGAGCACAGCGCACTCTACTTTTTCTTGTACGGGAGGCTCTCCCCTGAGGATCATTGTGCTGAACGCTCACGCCGACCCTTAGGAACTTGATTTACAAGGGACTCGCAATCGGGTTGTCGCTGTCGCCTTCGGTGAGTAAATATCTGTATGATGAGTTGATAAACAGATTCTAACGTTCATGTAGATGCTGTATCAGTCGCTTGCCATTCTATACTGCAATACCGTTCCGTTCATGATTTATCCCCGCCTTGTGCTTAGTTTAAGGGATTATCGGTCCGTCTCGGGTGGATTGTATGTTGGCAGCGAAGGTTCCGGATATCCGCATCCGCACGGCCACTCTAGATCGTTGAGTGGTCCCGTGACCGATAGTGGGGAGTACGAGTTGTTGGGGGTGACGCGTGACGTCTCCGAGGGCATAGGACAGAGTTGCTGAACTCGGGGGAAACGGCTTCCATCGGGTTAGCTCTTTGAGGCCAGACACATGCCTCCTGCCTTTTGCTTTGTTTCCCGGGAAGATCTCGTTGGTGTTAATTTGGTATGAAATGGATCACGTTCGCTGGCTAAGCGCACCAAATCGAAAGGAGACGGAAGCCTGAGTGCCTGGTCTCGGTGTGTTTTCAAAATGGGTGATCGCAAAAGTAGATCAGTAATTTGCATACCATGTGGCGTTATGTAACCATGTCGATAGAAAGACAACCTCCACGGTGCTTTGACGAGAGAGGGGACGGATTCGCTGCAGTTTATCTCCTAAAGATGTTCCAAGTTCTTGTTTTTCCTCCACGCCAACCTCATCTGCGAGTGTGTCTTGGGAGAATGTCTTGTCAATTGGGTTGCGCGTGGCCTGGCTTCAGCATACTCTGTCATTCCTCGCTATCATGCAAAGAACCAAGGTGGACGCCGTCCCTTGTATGTAATTATGAACAATAGTACCACACTCACTGTTCCATCATGTCTGACATTTGTTACAGCATCTATCCTGGAAACAGGACTCATTTGAAGGGTTAGTTTCACTGACTTTGCTTTGGAGAAGTTAGAGTTCCAACATATTGAATTTTTATGTCCACTATCAAACGTTCTCTTTTCGCAAGGAGCAGGATGACATTTCCGATGACTTACTAGATAATCAGTACTGAGTGTACCATTACATATTGCGCATGGATCAAGTTTGTCTTCGTGGTGGACGAATTTTATTGGGATGGTAAACGAGCGAATGTGGAAGATAGCTTACAGGGTCGTCAGACAGCAAGTCGAGGAGCTGCGCGATTTCAATATCTGAGATGGAGGCTCGCTCAGAGAACAGGTAAATGATTACGAGGAAGCGTGGTTTGTTTGTTGACGTGGCTGTGTTCAGAACGAATTGTGCGTGTTTGTTTTGTGTTTGTTACCCTCGAGACGACTCGAACTTGGAATACTTTGCGAATCTACATGTCTTGCCAATTATGTGGATTAGTCCTCCTCGTACCACGTGCAAAGAAGAAACGTGCAATTGTATTCGCACCGCCAAGGACTCGGAAACAAGCCCTCCACGCTGTTCGATCTGGAACGCTCAAGGAAATATTCTTCTGGGGATAACCACAACGCAAACCTGGCAACAGAAGGCTGGGATCATTCGCACCTAATCCGGTCTCAAGATCATCCTTGTCCATTTTGAGACAACTTCAGTCAGTAGTCATGCGCCTAGGTTCGATGCGTTCGGCTTCCCGCATCCGGATTTGATGTCTTGTCACGAGGCGCCCAATATCAGCGCCGCCGATACAGCAAAGGGTTGCAGATAAATGCGAGGAGACGTCTGCACAGCAGCTACTACTCACCTCTATTTACAGACACTCGCATGGCTTCAGTGCACACAGGGATTGTCCACCAACTAAGTGGGCAAACAAAGATAGAATATCTCCCACTAGAAGAAGTGAGAGTGAAAGCGTGGGTAGTGGATGGTATGTCGTTGGCAAAGCGCCCTTATCTTTCCAGCTTATCTTCTGATTCCTCTGACACTCATGGCCATCCGTCTTATGATATAGTATCCTCTCGCATAGTCCTCGCCCAGACGTTTTACAATCCGTCGGATGAACCCACGGGAAGGGCAAAGTATGTCTTCCCACTCCCGGCGAACGCTGCGGTTTGCGCATTCGAGCTCGAACTGGAAGACGGATCGGTCATTGTCGGGGAGGCAAAGGAAAAGGAAGAGGCCGCGCTCACGTTCGCTCATGCAGTAGAGCAAGGGAAGACGACAGCACTCGTTGAAAGGGTGACCGACGATAGTAAGCCGTAATAAGCCTATGATAAACGCTGATGTAGATGCCTTCTTCGCCACGCAGTATTCACGATCTCAGTCGGATCTATTCCTGCTTCCACGAGGGTGACAGTGTACCTGACGGTGTGTATCAAATCTGTGCTCATTCTGTCTCCATAACCCATGGCCTGCATGTAGTTCGTAATGGACGTCTTGGACGAAGCTCTACGGGACCACGTTCGACTACAGCTCCCGATGTACATTGCTGAGCGCTATGGGACGCCACCTGCGGCCATGCACAATACCTCTGCTGCCGATTCCCGCACCCGCGTTCGTATCAGCGTCGACATCCAGACGAGCGATGTCATATATGGTATCCATAGCCCAACACATTCCATTTCACTCAGACACTATAAGGGGCGTTCTGGTCGAAAATCACAGCGGCGTATGTCTGCAGTCTGGACTTCATCCGAATTCTTGACCAGTGACTTTGTAATCACCATACACGCCGAGGGATTAGATAAGCCCAGATGCTTTGCGGAGGTGCTTGGTGCGAAGGGGGATAGGGACGGTGAAGGTTCTACCATTGCAATGCAGCTGACCCTTGTTCCCAAGTTCCAAGCCCCCAAGATCTTGTCACAAGAATATATTTTCATCGTTGATCGATCCGGCAGTATGACCAATGCTCCGATCGAAACAGCCAAGCGAACCTTGACCATGCTATTACGTCTCCTCCCGAGTAGGCAGACTACATTCAATATCTTCAGCTTTGGCCAAAAAGTTACAAGCCTATGGCGGAGCAGCCATGGACTCGATCAGACATCCTTGGTTGAAGCGGTATGTATTACCCTGCCTAAATGTCATTATTTGACATTGCGGTCGCAGACATCACATGTCGCAAGCATGAGCGCCAATTATGGTGGAACAGAAATTCCGAACGCCCTTCAGTCAGCATTCAAGTCACGTGGCCTTGATCGCCCAGCAGTTGTATTCTTGCTTACCGATGGCCAAATCCATGTACGTGGCAAAGCTTCGAAACTACCTGTTTCATTCCAGGGGAGCGAGACGCTGGACCCCTGGGTGGTCATCTCTAACGCTGTTCGAAATTCGCCACCTCAGGCGTCAGTACGTCTGTTCGTTCTTGGGATCGGAACTGGAGTATCCTCCGATGTATGCTCCAGTCTTGCAAGGGAGGGTAACGGAGAGTATCTTTTTGCACTTTCCGCAGAAGACATTTGTGGAAAGTGTGCTCGACTTTTGAACGCTGGACGTTCGAAAAATATAGAACGCATCGATATCGATTGGGGATACGACGCCTCGAGTCCTCAAGCTAGTTTCTCCTCACCAACCACGCCGGACCTCCCTGCCGGTATCCCGGCGCTCGCACCTCCGCCGCCTGTACAACAAGCTCCTCATTCATTAACAAAGATATTCTCCGGCATCCGCTTTACGGTCTTCGCAATCACATCGTTGAGGACTGTCCCAACCTCTGTCAGGTTGATTACTAAACTGGATGGGATTTCTGAGCCACAAGAGTTAATCATTGGTGTAACAAAGGTGAAACCGTTCCATGACACCAACGAGCATTCAATTGTTCCCACTGTACACACGCTGGCTGCGCGGAAGCTCATCATGGAATTGGATGATGCAGTTGGGCCTCTCCCCACCCCAGCTCCCGGCGATGCTCTCTTGGTCTCCGAGGACGACCTGCGGAGAGCTGGCATCGTTAGGCTGGGGTTGACGTATCAGCTTGTAAGCAAGCATACGTCCTTTGTTGCTGTCCAGAAAGGCGATGAGTGGGTGAGGAATAGGGGGCGTGGAAGTGGCAGCATGGCGTGGACTAGATCGAGACTTCGGCAGACCGAGCTGGATACACAAGAGGATAGCCCCGCCGAGGGTCCCACTTTCCTCGACAGTCTCGTCAATGGCGTGTCCTCCTTCATTGCGTCCGTCTTTGGCTTCCTCAGCGGTCCGGTGGCATCGACAGATACGACAAACACGGTTTCTCATTCTCGTTCTCAGCACCGGCCGAAGTTCCCAGGCGCATTCGACGGGTCCGATTCTGGCATGGGCGGGGGCAACGGAGGTCGTGGACGCAGACGTGCCTCTAGTCCATCACGGGGACGGAGTCCTGCATCTCACCACAGCACCGACACCTTTTCCACTTTGAGCTCCCTTGAAGGATCATCTTGCAGCTCCTGTTGGGCATCCTCTCGCTCTCCAAGTCCCCTTCCTCGGTTCCGCGACCCAATCGAACGCGCTCCCTCGCCCGAGTTCCTCCGGGACACCAGCGCTCAAGTTCCAGGGGAAACAAACGCCCACCTCGGTGCCACTGGCAGCAACGGTACAGTGCCTGATACGGGCGGCTCGAGTAAACGGGTCCCAATCTCGCAAGAGGTGTATGATCTCTTTCTCCAAATGGATGTTGACGGTTCGTTTACGGCCTCCCCTCTTCTCACTCGACTCGTCGGGGACGCGGTACTGGGCAAGGCAGACGAGCTTGGGATCGACAAGAAGGTATGGGCGACTATCGTCGCCGCAGCATACATGAAGACACATCTACAAGGCGAGCCGGACCTCTTGGAATTGGTGTCGGAGAAGGCGAGGGAGTTCGTGGAGGCGTCTGGAGGGGCTAGGACAGATGGGGTGAGACATTTTGACCAGATGGTCCGGGAGGCGGCTGCTTTGTTGAACCCATAAGGCTGTTGGAGTGGGACGAAATCGTGCCGTTCGGGCTGTACCTTGGTTTTCTTGTGATTGTACTGTGCTCGTATTTTGCTGATGGTGATAACAAGACCCTTGCTCGTGTGTCACAATGGCCGACACCAATGGGCTCCAGCGCCGTGATAACCGTGCATCGCTGTGACTTCGTTGCGTGTTTCTTTGTATCGTTTCAATACTGGATGGGGCAAGGGATGGGGTCCGAATCCCTATTTTTTGGGTGAGACACAAAGGTATACCATGCTACGTACCTAACGACGCGCAATACATCCCCCTCAGTCAATACAACATCGACGAGGGAAAATGGTTCTACTCTGATTCCCCCACTGACGCCGGCGAGTCTCCCCACTAATCTTGAAGGCAAGCCTTGCAAGGCCTTGGGACGGCGCTGGATCCGTGTCCGAATGGTTCGGATGCCATATATGGAAACGACACCGTATATCGAAACTCGGCACGTGTTGCCGAAGTTCACTCGTTTGAAGTTGTCATGAATATCCAGGTGTTCAACATTTATTCAGTTGGCTGGGAAAGCTCGCTCGTCCTAGATCAATCACACCACAATTGATAACTAATGTTACACCGTCGCATTTACCTCCGGGGTAAATGCTCGCAAATGGCCCAATCGCGACCGCCGGAATATCCGGCCCCACTCGCCGAATCGTCGTAAATCGTCCGCAATAGGGGGCTTCAACTTATAGGCTCCTCTACTACATGGAAATTCGTTTGTTCTGCCTTCTCATTTCCAAACAGACATTCCAAAGGTGCTCAGTGGCTTTTAGTGTTCCAAGCACAACGTTTATTTTAGCTCTTTAGTGGTTCACTTATTGCTAGGCGCTGCCTTCGAAACCCATGGACACCACCCGATCGTCGACACCAGGGACAGAACCGGGAGCCTCAGAGCCGCTCCTTGGCTCCACACGACACATTCTCTCCCCGCAGTCGTCACGGTCTGGTACACCCTCCGAGGTGAGGAGACCGACGGCTGAGGGAGGAGTCCAGCGAAAGAGATCCAGTTTTCGGGAGCATGCTGCTACCCTCATGCAGCCTCCGAAGAAGGTGGGGCCATCTCCGACGGTATGGCGAAGCATACGGGCCATTCTATTGGTGTCTTGTAAGTTGTCCTCGTCACCGGAGCGAAGTTTCGATGCTCATTGTATTTTCATCAGATTTGAACGTGCTTCTAATTTGTATTCCAATATCTGTGTGTCTTACTTCTTCATTTTCTTCGTATTTTTCCTCTTCTCTTGTGCTGACATCCACCGGGTCAGTGGGCACTAGATTTCGCCTTGCCCAACCAGCACACGCTCATCTTTGTCTGTGCGTGGTCCGCCTCCGTTCTGCGCCAGTCATTATTCACTAACTTCACCAGTCTCGTTTCTGGCCATCATACCTCTCGCCAATGTGGGTCGCTGGCTCGGGGTGTAGAAAATCATATTTATGAACCACTAGTTGCTCGCATTTGCCACGGACGAATTGTCGATGCGGGTCGGCCAAACCCTAGCTGGACTCATGAATGCCACACTGGTAAGTATGACCGATATCTTTGCAACGATCTCTTGACATTTTTCTATCTAGGGAAATGCGTATGTAGGGCCTCCTTGTACTCGTGTCAATAGGCTTACTCCTTCACTAACTTGTGCTGCAGTGTCGAGTTGATCATTTCGGTATGTTGAATTCCGTCATGTATACCTACACGTCGCATTCTCATGTCCGGTCAGATCATCGCTTTGACCAAGTGTGAAATAGACATCGTGCAGTCATCTCGTGAGTCAAACCCTCTATTGGTCGATCGCCCATCATCCGACTCATAGCCTCTGCTAGTTGTCGGGTCTATCCTGAGTAATTTGCGTAAGCCTTCAGTCATGACATCGTCCGTGCCTTTGTTCATCGTCGCAGTACTGGTCCTCGGCATGTGTTTCTTTGCAGGGGGTTTGAGCTTCTCGGAGCAGGGTTTCGGGCTGAGTATGAGTTTCTCCACCGCTTTGTCATCTCACACTGATCAAAATCCTAAATCAAAAGTCGCGGCACAAATGAACTCATCTTTGCTTACCATCAGTGTCATTGCTGTCCTTCTCCCTGGTGCTTTTGTAATGGCCCTCTCAGGAGCTTCTGCTTACAACCCAACTGTCGTCCATCAACAAATCCTCGAAATGAGTCACGGGGTACGTTTACCTCACCTCCACTAGGCGTGACCAAACATATCTGAGCTCTTCGCAGGTCGCAATCATTCTACTTTTTAGTATGGACTTGTTTTCAAGTCGCGATTGCACGGCTAACGCAGAATACTGCTTTAGTTTATGCATCCTATCTCTTCTTCCAGTTATTCTCGCACAAATCTCTCTATCAAGATGGCAGCGAGGAAATTTTGGAATCGAAGAAATACCGCGAAAACCCATTCAAGTTTAAGAAATTCTATTACGGCAAGCAACCCGCGACGTCCCAATATACCGAACCGCCACTGGTCACATCGCCTCCGTCCTTCACTCAGCCACAGGTCCATTCCTCGGCTGCTGGGAATGGGACGTCTCATGCCACTCAACCAACCTCCGATCCAGAGTGGGGTAATGCTGTCTCACTAATGCAATCAAATGAGGAAACAGAGGAGCCACAGATGAACGTTCCTGTGTCTTTCGGACTCTTGGTCGTCGTCACGGTAGTAAGTTTACGAGTCATATGCACTCGTCATGATAAAAGCAATCGTTGATGAACTGCGTAGTTTGTCGCTGTCGCATCAGAGTTCCTGGTAGACTCCATTAATGGGCTGGCGGACGCTGGATCTATCAGTAAGGAGTTTATCGGAGTTATTCTCCTCCCCATCGTTGGAAATGCTGCCGAGCACGCCACCGCGGTGACGGTATCTGTCAAAGATAAGTTAACTCTCAGTCTGGGCGTTGCAGTCGGCTCCAGCATCGTGAGTTCTCATTTACTCTGCCCTGTTGCCAAAATGCAGTAACCTTATCCACCAGCAAATCGCGCTTTTCGTCATTCCGTACGTGGTCCCCGATTTATCGTGCTATGTGCGCTCTCATTCTCCACAACATAGGTTTATGGTCACGTTGGGATGGATACTCGATAAGCCGCTCACACTCCTCTTTGACCCTCTCCAGTCCATCGTCATGTTCCTCTCAGGTACGTCACTGCCCCACTCCCCCCTTTGTCTCTCCAGTGATCCGTAACCCATGACGGCGTATGCAGTGCTCACCGTCAACTATGTCATCCAAGACGGCAAGTCGAACTGGCTGGAAGGGATGATCCTCATCTGTACGTAGTCTGTCGTCGCTTCTATCGTCGATGTCGACACACGGGCCGTTGTTGTACTGACTGCGCACGATCACTATAGGCCTCTACCTTATTCTTTGTGTCACATTTTGGTATTACCCCGGTATGTCGCAGTTCCGGGAAAACATGGCTCTGGTGCCCGCTCGCATGTTCAGTGGTTCTAACATACATGTGTCTTTCAGGTACCGATCCCGTGTTGAGCTGTTAGAAGATGCACCCGTTTCCCAAGCGAGCTTCTAGGGTCGATCAACGCATTGCTACGCGAGTACGCACGTCCTGTCCGACCATGTCCGTTTCCCTTATAATCCATACATCGTTGCACACCTTGCCCAAAATTTATTTACATGTAGATAGTCTACTCCAAGGATTTTTTGGTACATACATATTATTTTACTAGCCAATACTATAATAATAGCGAACAACTTTCTTCGCACGGTTACTTACATAAGTGGTCAGCATCCCAGCTTTTACGTCCAACGACTTCTGGCACACACCACTGTTTTCCGAAATTCGTTCCCTCCATGTCGGTGGAGGTTCGTCAAGAACTACCATCTCCCACTGCTGGTGGCAAATCCAATAACGTTTCACAAATCCGACCATATCCCGTCATCTCGAACAGCGATTCGTTAGAAGACGGCGAGATCGTGGAGGGACACTTTTCCCGGGCCAGCATCGTGTCGCGGCCTCTATTGCAACAACCCAAAGATCAACCACGGTTACATTTATCCAACCAAGACAGAGCTTCGACGCCACCCTTCCCGACTGCCAAGCCTGTTGCCAGTCTCGCTCCCACAGTTGAACCTAGTAACACGCTTCGCTTTCGTGATTAGTTCTTCTTGGTCGCTTATTGTATATTTTTGGTCCCAGTGACGAAGGAGGACCTGGACCGAGCAAAGTCGCTCGTGTTGGATCTCCTCGGTTGGGGCGTCACCCCTGAGTATCTCGTCGAATGTGGTCTTTCTCAAGGCGCCGTCTACAAAATCTTTACCGACCTCCGGCTTCGTCTTCCCAGCAACTTAGAAGCATTGTCTCCACCCTCGCCTCATCATGGTGCACGATGATCTGCTGTTTCCCCCACTCTTCAGCTGTTTTAAAACAGACTCGTACCTCATTCTTCGCAAGTACACATTGTCCTTTTCTTTCGATGTGTTCACCGCCGCGCTTGTATCCTTTTATCCGTCTTACGAAACGCTTGTCCGGGGATTCGTCGATTGCGTTGTTCAGTGGGGTGACCGATTGTAGTGGGGACGTCCTTTGGCGCGATCATCGAGGAACATCCAGTTGGTAAGCTCTTAACAATGCTCGAATCTCCAAATAGCACTCGTAGAGGGGTCAGATATGTGGCCACACTGAGCACTCGAGATGGCGCTGGCTCTTGTCGGGGATTTTGCCCGTCGAGAATCGACATCATTCACAGCGGTCAAATTAGTCCGGCCTCTCCCGCCAGCTGTCTCTATGAGTACGCATCTCGTGTGTGCGAGTGGCAGTCCTGCTCGTATGCTGAGTCGTTGTTGCAGTGATTCACGGAGTACTTCTGTAGGCAGAAGCCGTCGATTGTCTCCTCGAGTCACTCGTGGTTTGAAACACCGCTCGAGTCACCATGGGTGATCCACGCGAATGCTTCGGGGATTGAGACCAGCCATCACATGTTGCGTCCCGAGTGTAGGTATGTTCATATGCATTTCCTCCGTTTGAGTGGCTTGAGGCTAGGTACCATTCAGATTTCCGACCAGCGAGTATCCCTAACTTCAGTTGCAGTTGCTTGGTTTTGCCAGATAAACATAGTTGGATCAATGCCAAGCAGGTCAGAATCCGTTCTTTTTCTTGTGTCGTTGCTCGGACGTCGTGGCACGTATGGGTACGTACGTGATGCTATTCATTGTATTGTATCGCCCAAGTATGCTTGGTTTCTGTTGTACATTTTTCCCATTCAGTATCCGTAAGGTTCCCTTTCAGGCTGGAGCAACGAGTTTGTCGAGATCGATCAACTTTCCGTCACTGTTCAACGCCGCCTCGATAATCGCCACGTCTCGGAGTGCACCCATGGGGCTACCCAATCCATCCTCCTTTCCTTCTAAGGCCGCCGCAAAGAAGCTTGCCAACTCCAGCTCGACACCCCTGACCGGTTCGTCGATCACTTCTTCCCTCTCGGGGCCAGCTTTTCCATCCGTGTCCCGGGTTACGGACTTGATGATAATGCGGAAAATGGGCTGTTCGTCTCCTGTCACTGGGTCCCTCACTTTTATCTGGTTAATGGTGAGGTACCCGTCTGTGCCTGTGATGACTGTCCCATTGCCGACGGACGAGCGCGATCGTGTGGGCGCGGCGCTACTCAATTCAAAGATGCCGTGCGAGCCATCTGCAGATTTGATGATAGCATTGATCGTGTCATGTGGTGCGAGCCATTCCAAGTTCAACGAGGCGAACCCTGAGAGATACGCCATGGGGCTAGGAAGAATGACTCGCAATGCAGCCGCTGAATGCTGGGGAGCCATGAGTCAAGCATGTGTCACAAAAAATTCTCGCGAGGATAGGGCAAGAAAATGGACGTACAACACCTCCATCGAGCTACACGCATGTAATAGGGCAGTGTCAAATCAATTCACGCGTCCTCTGGATGCGGCTTCGACTTACCAAGAACCCTCCTTGATACTGTGGAATATCCCATTGGTCACAAAGTATCATCAGAAAGCGGATCCGATCGACTTACATCCGGAACGGTGCGCCAAGGTGTTTTGTACCATTTTGACTCCTGGTCCATGCGACCGACACCTCGCAAGCTAAAGAAGATCACCTTTCCGATCTTTCCAGCGCGGATTGCTTGTGCTGCGGTGGTGTAGCCTGGTTCAGCTTCCCAGTTCTCTGCCACTCTCCAGATCAACCCCTTGGGCTTGTATTTTGCCTCGTAAGTTGCGATCAAGTTCATTCCCGAGGCGACATCTGGCGCCACTGGCTTTTCACTGATAACGTGCTTTCCGGCCGCCAAGGCCTTGAGGACGATATCGGGTTGTAAGGTGATGGGCAGCACTACGATAACGGTCGAAATATCGGATCTTGCGAGCAAGGCATCAAGGTTTGTTGATGGATCACCATCGTGATAGACCTCCGGCCTGGACTGAAGGAGATCCACCGCTTCATCTGCCAACTCGCTCGCACTCTTCTCCGATCGCGAATAGACGGCCTTCAGATTTGGAGCGAGAGGTCCGAGAGCTTTGAGAGCGGGTAAATGCGCTGTGACCTCGACCGCGATGTGGTGAATTTTCGGACAAAGCCTGTTCAAAAAGATGTTTTTTACCCACCTTCCTTGGCGAAGATGCCGCTTCCAAGGATGGCAACTCCAGTATTGGCTGTTCCAGACATTATTGTGGCGTAGAGACGTGTGTGTATGATGTGGGCTACAGGTGAGGGACGCAATAACTACCTACTTTGCAGTGCCTATTAAACCCGCCTGACCGTTCTTTCCATGGGACTGCACCACGCGTCGCGGTGAAATGTCGGATGGGTACATCATGCCCACGTGCCCACCCAGGATGGCTAGTGGCAGTAATCCCGTTTCCGACCTCCTAGAATAAACCTCGGTCACGGTGGTGCCCCGGGAACCGCCCCACACTTGCATTCCATGGTATCCAAGTGTATCCAACTTATTTTAATCTCGCTCATTTCGTCGTGAATGCCGTGCCAGTGATTTCACATGTTACCGCTACACGGACAATTGTCGGTCGCATTCTGCGCTTTTAAAAATTGCGCGTCTTAGGACCCCAAGCGAAAGCAGGATGCTATCTGGTTTAAGAGGCTGGACAAAATGCGGTCTAATGCGACTCTTCATCGATTTCCCGTGAATTGCAAAGTTCACCTTGGTTCACGCAGACAATGTCGAACATTGTTGCTGCAAAGCTACCCAAAGACTTCATCTGGGGGTTCGCTACCGGTAAGCGGTTGTCGGGCTACATCACCCCCAACTGAACGTACTGGTATATCTTTCCAGCGAGTTTCCAGATCGAGGGCTCAACGAACATCGATGGTCGTGGAAAGTCCATCTGGGACGATTTCTCTAAGCAGCCTGGAAAGACGTTGGACGGTTGCGGCGGCGATGTTGCCACAGACTCGTACAGACTCTGGAAGGAAGACATCGCGCTTCTGGCACAGTACGGAGTGAAGTCATACCGCTTTTCAATCTCCTGGTCGCGAATCGTACCGCTTGGTGGTCGCAATGACCCCGTGAACCTCAAGGGCATCCAGTGGTATTCAAACCTGCTCGATGCACTACTAGAGAACGGCATTATCCCATTCGTCGTATGTCCTCCGACTGTCCTCGCAAAGACTTTTGTTACTGACTCCTCATGCTTAGACCTTGTATCACTGGGACCTCCCACAGACGCTGCATGACAGATACGGTGGATGGTTAAACAAGGATGAGATTGTCCAGGATTACACTCGCTACGCCAGGGTACGTGCATTATTCTAGTTCTCCCCGAAGTTCTGTTCATAATTCTTGCTACGATCAGGTCTGCTTCGAAGCCTTTGGTGACAGAGTCAAGCACTGGTGCGCTCTCCGCGGTGATCGACGTTGTGTTCAATGTTCATATGTCGTTCACGTGTTGCCTCTAGGTTGACTATGAATGAACCGTGGTGTATCTCCATCCTTGGGTATGGGCGAGGTGTTTTTGCGCCAGGACGATCAAGCAACCGGGAGAGATCTTCAGAGGGCGACTCTACTACGGAGCCATGGATGTAAGCAGAAAGCCACGCACGTGAGGCAGTGGTGATAATCACACACCCTTCAGTGTCGGACATAGTGTGATTTTGTCCCACGCCTATGCTGTCAAAGTGTACCGCGATGAATTCAAGCCAGTCCAGAAAGGTGAAATAGGAATAACTCTGAATGGTGACTGGGCAATGTCATACGATGATAGTCCGCAGAGTGCGCATTCGTCGATCTTCTTTTCTTTTGCCAATAAGTCATGTGTTTCTCACTCCAGACGTGGAAGCTGCTCAACATGCCCTTGACGTAGCCATCGGTAAGATGGACTACAACATCTTGTGATTCTGCTGAGCTTACGGAAAAGTATGCAGGCTGGTTCGCTGTAGGTCACAATAAACTTCACATATGAGAGACCTTGTTGACTCGGACGTGGCTATATCTGTTACAGGACCCCATCTATCTTGGTTACTATCCGGAGTATTTGAAACAGATGCTTGGGGATCGTCTTCCGGACTTTACTGCCGAAGAGTTGGCGGTTGTCAAAGAATCTTCGGACTTCTATGGCATGAACACCTATACAACAAATTTATGCCGTGAGCCTTCTCCACAGATATCGAAATTATTCTGACACATCGAGCTGGTGTGTTCACGCCAGGCGCTGGCGGTGACGATGAGTTTCAAGGATTCGTGGAGTATACCTTCATCCGACCTAACGGCACTCAATTGGGCACGCAAGGTACGCTTCCATATGATCATGCGCATCTTACCCGCTTATAGTCCAAAAATATCTCAGCCCATTGTGCTTGGCTGCAGGATTGTGAGTTGTTAATGCATAAGAAAGGAAACTGATGGTTCTTCCCCATCTAGATCCCCACGGCTTCCGCGATGTGAGTGTTCCGCACCCCTGGTTGCAAATTACTAAACTGACTGTGGGAATAGCTTCTGAACTACCTCTGGAAGGTATGAACAGGTCAATTCTCCTGTTGAACGCGGGCTCACATTCTGTTGTATAGCGTTACGGACTTCCCATCTAGTGAGTGTGCCCGGGTTTTAACTTTCTGACTGACAAGCTTTGCTAGCGTCACCGAGAATGGCTTCGCCGTCAAGGGTGAGAACTCGAAACCGATAGATGAGGCCCTTCAAGACCATGATCGTGTCAATTACTTCAACGGCACCACCGCGGCGCTGAAAGCAGCCGTCCTCGAAGACGGTGTTGATGTCCGAGCATA
>JBBPQU010000557.1:0-18302 GCA_038092655.1 Boletus sensibilis | reverse complement strand
TAGGCCGTTTATCGTCCCGCAGGGCGCTGAGTATCTGATCGGATCGGGACGTTAGTATGACGTTCACCTCTGCGCCTACTCTCAACTGTTGCGCATCGTTGGTCGTTTTCATGAAGAGATCTTTTCTGATCCTAATTCTCTGACGGGGTTGAACAAGGTGCGTTGCTTGTGTTTGTTTGCTTGGCCTTCGGTTCCTGTGCTTACGTCATCACTTCATGGTGGATCGATATCAGTCACTGAATTTCCTCTCTGTGACGGTCCGGCATGATGCGCAACTGACAGCTTACTTTGAGGAGTGGAAGTTACGCTTCAAATCAGAGTCAGACCCCAACGGTCCGTCACGCTTTCTACTGTTTCGCGTTCAACTGTGTTTTACGACTTTTTGTTACAGATTCCGGATGTCGATTCCGCTGTACATTACTTCCATTGTGAGCAGCTCCTTGACGATGTCCGTGTTTTGACTTAGTGCAACACTATTAGCCTCGTCAACTACTCGCGGCTCGTCATGTATTCTTTTGGATTCCAACACGCTTTCCAGCGTGGCATTGAATCGAGCGACAACGTGTTCCTTACCAAGGTGCTTACCTCGTTTGCCCGGTGGCATGAATATCGGTCTCAAATAGATTTTCCAACAGTGCTTTGAAGCTGCGACGGCTGTCATCAAGCATATGATCAATGTGCTTGCACCAAGTGGTCTCATGCGTTCGTCGCCAGACGGTAAGCCTTCGACTCTGGTCATACGATCATCCGTTGTTAAATCCCGTTTACTAGGTCACTTCATTTTCGCCTCGTTTGCCTCTGCTTTTTTGCTCAAGGTGTGTTACCTCTACTTGTCGTGGCTCAGCCCGTCTGAATCCTGAAAACAAAAAGCTTCTTCGACCCGAGTTTGTCCATATTCTCACGCGAGAGATGGAGGACGAGATATTCGACTCGATCGGTCGACTCATTACGACGTTGCAAGAGGTGGCGATCGACGAGCGGCACACACCACGTCTGTACGCGCGGTTCCTCGCGGGTCTGCTCACCAAGCATCGCAAGGGTGGGAGTACGATCGGTGGACGGCTGCAGCCACTTCCTCCGGCCAGTCAGCTCGCGCTCCCGTCGCAGACGCACGGCTACGGGGGGTCACGTGGCTCCTCTGATGACGCGCACATGTCGCATGCGGGTTTGCAAGCGCAACATGGGTCTGAGCCGCGCCAGGATAGTGGTGATGCGATGCAGATGAAGCTCAGCTTGCTGCAGACGAACGCGGTCGAGACGCCCACGACCACGGCGCACCGGCCTGACATGGTCCATGGGGCCTCATCGTACAACCATCATGGTGCAGTGCTCGGTAGTGACGGATCCGGACCGGGAACCTCGCTTGAGAGCAACGACGTGAGCATGGCGGACGTGTTGGCGGATTCTGGGACGCTGGCGACGATGCATGCGCTCAATGAAGTGTGGTGGGGTAACATGATGATGCCTGGGTGCGTGTTTTTTCCTAGCCCAAGGCAAACCTTCTGAACCTAGGCTCATTTATATCGTGCAGGTTCTCTTGGCCGGATGCCCCGCTGATGAGTAGCTTGGCCGACGGACGATCGAACGGCGCGGGTATTCCGGGTATTTATCCTGGGTATGCGGCGTTCCAGACGCCGGAAGTACAGCTCGCGATCTAGGACGATGTGTTGTATATCACATTTTCCCGCCTTTTTTCTTGTTATATGGTCCATGTAGGACTATCATCGTCATTTCGTGCATGCTTTCAAATTTACGTCGGTAGCTTTGCATTCCGTTTGAGGATAATCGCTGGTTCGTAGCCACTGGGGCACATTAACACATGAAGAATCGTTTGGATTGACTTTTTTGTGTACTTGATTACATAATACACATATAGAGATCACTACTGGCTATGTGAGACTCGTACTGTAAAATAGAGCTACAAAATCTAGTACAAATCTATGGGCGTGACGTGCAGCAAGTCCAGGAATTATAATTTAAGTTCGTGAACATCCATGAAGCGTTTTTTTTTTCTATCGTGACGGTCCATTCATGCATCGTATTGAATCTCTGATCGAATGATGGCGCTCATCTCGTCTGACGGGGTATTGACAGACGACTGGAGATATCGACTCGGCCAATAAAGAGCGTATGTGCTAATGCCGACGAGCAGTGGGAGCGAATCAAATACATAAAAGAACGCTGGGAAAACTGTTTTCAGCAACGTAGAGGTATTTCAAAGCTTTCTTTGGCATTTCCTACCTTCGTGATCGGTCAGATAACCGTTTAAAGCGTTGAGCAAGTTATATGGTGCGATAGATGCATCGCAACTGCACACGCATCATTAGCGAAAAGAAAGAAAAAACGTTTGCCCGACTGGAGAAAAGAAAAGCACGGACGAGGAAAAATGCCGAACTGAAGAAGAGTAACTTCAAAATCTTGCCCCATGGTGCTTCAAAGGGTTTGACGCCGTGTCGCTTCAAGCTCCAGTAAGCGTAATAAACGAGGAGGATATACAGTCCAAAGGATAACGTCTGGAGTGCCAGACCTCCGATGACGATGTAAGCTCCGATTTTATCTGTGTTGGGGTCTGTGGAACGCAGAAAGGAACCTCCCGTGCACTACGTTTAAAAAATGAATTAGTACGAAAAGCATCGGAAAAAGGGAGCACGTACCTGAACGAGGAAGGTGGTGATATCGCTGATGACGAAATACATTGCAGTACGCTTTGGTCTGACCAGTGAGTGGCGACGCTCGATGCAATTGACAACGAATCGGCCATAGATAATGTAATTAAACGCCAGGAAGGCGGCCAGGGAAAGGAGAATAAATAACCCCGAACAAAGATAAATGGATAAAGAGTTCGGATACATGGTCATTGCAGTGCGGAGCGCAAAACCGGTCGACATGACTGAAGCATGCTTCAGGTCAATATAACGCCAAGACAAAAGAACGACGAGACCGTACATGCAGCTCCGACTGGCAGACATAATCCCGATTGGCACATAAACAGAAGAAAATGGTAAACATGGTGATCCCACAGAGCGCCGCGAAAATGCCCGCGGCGGCCTTGCTTGGGTCATAGGCTGTTTCTCTGTGTCAGTGAAACTGCCTGCTGAGCAAGTTGTATGAAATACGTACCATAGGCCCGCTGGTTGAGATTGGGGCTTGACGTCGCAGTGGGGTAGCTTCTCGCAGTACTTGTGGCTAGAGGCATGTAAGGATACTCCGAGTCGAGGGTAGAAGTAATATGAAGTCGCACCTCGAGCAGCTCCGGTACTTATGAGGAACGCCAAGTTTACCAAGCAAGCGAGTCGAGGGTACACCATGCAGAATGTGAGGTGCAGATCAGATCATTGCTGGAAAAAAGGGATGGCTTTGTTCTTGACGTCGATTGCGCTCTATATGGTGACTCGTAGCACCACTGCGGCAAGCCGAGTCCGTGCTGCAATCCCTTCGCCAGCTGCGGAACTTGCATGGCCTCAGCGGAGGAGCGGGAGGCTGTCATGAAATTTGGCTTCGTATCGTCTGGACGGGGCTGTTGATCATCTCATTGACTCCACCTCCCCTATTTTCTCATATGTACATACTCAACCCGATCCCTTATTTAGTCCCTTAGTTCCTTCTCCTCGTCCTTTCACCACGCTCGTGTATGTTAGGCAGCTCGTATTGCATTTTTCCCTCAGACAGTATCGCCCTGCGCCATCGTCGCTGGAAGTCAGTGCACGTTAGAATCTCAGCCATCCGCAGATCCCCCTTGTGAAAGAGCTTACCACTGGTTACCTGTGGTGTGCTGAGCTCGAGGCGCGGAATGCTTCGCGCGGTGGAGCGGAGGGCCGCGTCGCGACAGGTAGGGGCAAGAGTGCCAGGGTCTGAGGTCGGGAGATGCCGGAGTAGCACAACGTAGCGTAGAGTAGGTCGTCCTTTTCCGATAGTCTTCATCAGCCCGTGGACCGTGAGGGCGTTAGCCCGCATTTCCCTTCGTGTCTCATCCTGGCTAGTACAGCGGTCCTTGCAAACTGGATGCAGCGAGTCATGGTGTATATAACCGACCACTGTCCTGTGTTGAAGTCGTAAGAACGCTTCGGAAGACGTACTAATACGGAACCAGTCGTCGGGCAGTGCTGTCATCCGAGTCCACGACAACCTACACGCGTTCCATTGGAAGTTGGGCGGATATGCTTGACAGTGTGAACCACTTTCTCCAAGGACTCGTGGATTCAACTCGCTGATACTGATTTTCTCACACCCACTTAGACTTCGGATGATAATATATAAAGTCCCCAGGCGCTTAATCATTAAGTTCCTAGTCTTTACCTATCAGCGTTCAATCATGGATACTGACAACACTCACAGCTATCCCAAAGAACGGAGGAACACCGTGAACAGGTTGAACAAACGAGGTGAGTATCTTCAGAAGTTCAGACCCCTTCCAACCGCTCGAAATACGGTGCAGCTAACCAATGCTAACTGAATACACTCTGTGACGACAGCGGCATACAACTACGAGACCGTCCATGGCATCGTCAATGCTGCATCCGTCGTGCACGTCTCCTTTCTTCCACCCTCGCCCTCTGGTACCTATGACGATCCCGATGAGCGTATGCCAATCATATTACCCATGATCGGCAAGATAGGCGTCTATCCCGAAGATGGCGATAACGTGCCAGTATGTTATCTGCACGGTGAGAACACCATACATCCCTCTGCATGCTGGAAAACCTGAATGTTTTGATCGTCTCGAACTTGCTCTAGGCTACGTATCCAGCCGTCTCATGAAGATCTCGCCCGCTGCTTCCGCCTCGGACGCAGGCGAATCGGATGGACTACCCGTATGCATCGCAGCAACCCATGTCGACGGCCTCGTGTTCGCCCTAAGCCCCTTCTCGAACAGCTACAACTATCGCTCGGCCGTCCTCCAAGGCACCGCCTCCGTCGTTCTGGACGTCGACGAGAAGTTCTGGGCGCTGACCTTCCTCACCAACGGCGTCCTACCCAAACGGTGGGAAACCTCCCGAAACCCACCCACGAGTGCAGAGATGCAGAGCACGCGGGTCCTCAAAGTGCGCATAATGAGCGCAAGTGCCAAGGTAAGAGCGGAGGGACCGCATGATGAGCGGTCGGATGTACGCGACGGGGAACTCGTCCAGAAGGTGTGGACAGGCGTAGTGCCGGTATGTCTTGCGGATCTGATCATTTTCTTTAGCGGACTAACGTGCATCGGTTTTCAGGTGTTTGAGGGGTTCGGAGAGCCTGTCCCGAGCGCGTACAATGGTGTATCGAGCATACCAGAGGACATTCGGGAGTATCTGAGGCGAGAAAATGTGAAGAGGAAGAACGATGCCATCCGTGCTGCAAAGGGTGGTGATCACAGCGTCGTAGAATAGGCATCTGTTGCAAAAAGCGACAAACTCCCTCAATGACTTACTCACCCTTGAACAGACCAGAGTCGAAGGAAGAGAGTTGTTTGTTCTTCCACAATGGTAACACCGTACTTCTCGGATTGCTATCCTGACGCTTGGCGTATCCCCTATTAATGCCCTAGTTCGCCGCCTCACAATCTCCTGTTGTATTGGAGTTCTGAGTTCATGGAAGACGTCCTTGCCTCATGCTTACGCCCTCGGACACCCGATTAAGCCGGCTTACCGTCCACTTGGGTTATGGTGAGTACGTCGCCCCACTTCTAGATCTGATAATCGCAAGGTTTTGAAACCAAAATGACGCGACCAATCACACGTAGCCCGCTTCAGCCGTAAGCTTAACTCCAATAGGCCTGGGGGCAACGCTCCTTATAACTATAGACGGACCCCACTGGAAGCCCAATGCAATGAATGGGTTATGCATGACAATCGATCTCCGCCCAACTGATTCGTGGTGTGCTTTAATACCCGTGCTTATATGGAGTGAGTGCAGCAGGGACCGTCATAGAACACCAAGCTCTTGCGTCAGATTGCTTTACACTCTTTCTTGTAAGATGTCTCAACGTGCGCTTGAACTCCCAGCCCTCGAATGGCTCGTCTATAGCATTGATCTCACGACTTCGACTATGGTGGACCTACATGCTGTAAGCTTTCATGCATATGGAGACCATGCGTCGCATCCAGTCTAATGGGAGTGTTCGTTCTTAACTTACACGAAAAGCGGTACGCGTTCTACAACCTTTTCAACCACGTCTACGCTGCACGCCTCGCGGACTATGTTGATTATCTACGCCTATCAAGAGCGCTCTCTCATCGAGAAGAACTGCCAAAGCCATTCAACGGAGATAACCAGGGCAAGACGCTTACAAAGACTTTTTTCCAGCGTTTTGACTCACGTGTTATCGTGACTGTAAGTAGGTAAAGTGGCGCGTTTCCAGCTCGTACGTGTTACGCTCACCATGAGTCATCCATCCAACCACTCTCAATGTGTTCCTAGAATGCGTGGGCATCGAACGCCAATCCTGTTGTCGATGCCAAGTTTGCCAAGTCCAGGTTGGGATGCAGGTCTTCGATCGTCACTGCCTTTCCGCAGGTGAGGCAAAGGACTGGTCCTTGAATTGCTTTCGTTCGATGCACGTCCATGCATCGGCAAAAATCCAATGAAGCGGGTGTTCGCCACCAAGTAGAGTGTAAATCCTGCATTTCATAAGTTTAGGAAAAGAACCCACCTACTACAAGCATGCAAGTACTCAGTACTATATGTGTGTATGCCCAACGACCGACAACGTCAAGCATGTGAAGAAAAAGGAGAAGTAAGTAAAAAAGGATAGTATCAATGCCAATCATGTGTAAAACAAGAAACAGTGGGACGTGATGAGAGTAGATTACATGCACACGAAAAAAAAGAAAAACAAACAACAAGGGAAGCAACACCACAACAGTTCGTCTACGAAAGACCGCCATACTTTCTACAATGCATTCAAGGAAGCAAGCGCGACTTTTCGTTGACGAAAAAGTCTTGGGCCTGGAAAAGGTCGGGTGAGCATCTTGAATTGATCATGCCACGCATGGACGCTCGAACCTCATCTTCCCTCGTGGCGTCGTATCGCTTCGCGCGCTTTGTCTGTGTATACCTTCGGTACGCCACAAACGCAAACACACCAAAGGCGAGCAGAGAAACGAGGACAATTCGGAACGGCGTCAAGGCACCCTCGTTCGCGACCGTAGCGTCAAACCCGAAGGGGAACCAGCCTGTGGAGCAAGTCGAAGCCAACTTGTCAGGCGAAACCACGTGGTGCTGTAACCGTGTGAGCCTGAGCAAAACATCATCCACGAGCCTGTATGACGTGACGAACCTCCAATCGGTAGATAAACTCGGTCACTGGAACTGCCTGTTCGGGGTGCCCAAAGACGTGCAGAGTTTGAAATTCGGCATCGTCGGTGCCGTTCTTGAATTTGAGACGAACAAAGTCACGGAACTCGGGAGCCGGACCACGGAGAACCTCAAACGACAAAGCAGAAGCGTAGTTGGCTGTATGTTACGTCAATGAGCACAGGGAAGACGACAGACATGAGCAAACGCACGAATCCCAAAGAGTTGCCCGTTGTCGCCTTGTGCGTTCAACATGTGGAAGAGAGAGATGAAAGGCTGGTAACTGGTCTCGATGAGCAAGATTCGGAGCGGGTCATCTTCGAAAGCGATTCGTTCGAGGGATTTGATGATTGGAGAAAGAATGGCCCGCCCGGCGACTGAAAGGAGTGTCACGTGTTGTGACCCGTTGGGAAAGTGCATGAGACTCACTGTTCCCAATGCCTCCGAGGTCTTTGTCGGAGAAGACGGCATCTTCCTTGTAGTCTACCAAGCCGCGTGCCTGTTCGATCAATGTCGGTGGAAGCCGGAATGCAAAGGTCTGGTTGTGGATAAGCTGCGTGTTGAGGTAATCATATACCTGTGCCACACGAAATCAGAAATGAAAGAGAGGAATGAAAGCGTCTACGAACATTCCACTACAATGAGAGTCGTCAGAAGCTAACACAACCCAAGGCAACTCTGAAGCTTACCATATCAATAAGTGTCGTAGGTCTGCCGAACATGTAGTCATGGATCGATCCAAGGAAGTGTTGCGCGTCCTTGGCGGCCCGACTGAACTCCTCCGAAGCATAGACTTCGGAAACATGCTTTTTGAAAGCCTGGACACGTGGTTAATATGACAGCCACGTGAAATGGCGAGCGACATGCGAACCTTGCAGTCGGTCCAAGGCTGGAACACGCGATCGCCTCCATCTGCGGCCATCTCGACGGGGACATATTGATAGCCTCCGAGCGGGGAAACGACGGTAGATCCGTTGGCGAGTTCGATTTTGTTCAGCGGAGTTGGTGGGAACAGCCCCTGCAACAATGCGATACTGGAGTCAAAGATCGCGGCGCTCTCACCACCTGACTTTGCGTGGACGTTGACTTGATTGGGCGGGATGGGGTGAGAAGGGTCCAGAGGCATGTCAAGGATGTGGAGAGGCGAAGACGAGTCTAGGTAAGTAGACTTGAGGTAAGAGCCGAGCTGGAACGACTCGACCTGTCATCGTAACATGTCAGC
The DNA here is from genome assembly GCA_038092655.1 of Boletus sensibilis. Lineage (NCBI taxonomy): Eukaryota > Fungi > Basidiomycota > Agaricomycetes > Boletales > Boletaceae > Boletus > Boletus sensibilis. The sequence continues at coordinate 9,808 of JBBPQU010000557.1, read as the reverse complement.
ATGCTTCGTCGAGGAAGAGAAAATGGCCACACGCACGGCACCGAGAGGAGTGGATTCGGTGAAGGACGGTGCATAGCTGTAGGGGTCTTGGAGGAACTCTGAACGATCCCCATTACGTGCGAGGATGAGCACACCGAGAACTTTGGATACCATTGTCGAATCGTCGAACGTCAGCGAAATATGACGGTGAGTCTTGCCTGGGGGTACTGTCCAAAGGCTAGGATGGGCACTAAGGAAGAGAGTGGGTTGGAAAAGTCGGTATCATTCGAGGGTTTTGATATCTCCCGCCATGAGGCGGGCATCGCCAAATCACTTAGCGAAGCGACCAAGGGCGATGACGGGATGCATGGCAAACGTCACGGTCCATTCCCTGCCACGCTTCGAGGGTGTGTGGGCCCTGTGGGGATCGTGAAAGAGCAGTCCGTGCGACCTCCCAACTGCCACTTGTACGTGGTTCCCGGGCACCGGAAGCTTGGAATCGCCTGAAGATCACGTCAGCTGGGAGCATGCCAGGTGAAATTAAGGGAAAGAACAGACTTTATTGCAAGAATATGGACTAGATGCGGTCCAGCTTGCGCGGACATGCGCAGGAAGCATGGCGGCCTGTCCGAAATAGTAGCGAGTGGGTTGGTACACGTGGCAGACCTGCACTGAAGTGAACTGGATCTGTCTTCTCAGTTCGGTTGGAAACGAGCACTGAGTGACATGACAGGGCTCACTGTGGCATCCAACGTAGGCCCTCGAGCCTGTGGCTGGCGCTGGAAAACGATAGGCGCTTCAAGGAAGCGCCCATGGCGGACACACGCCGGACACGTGCTTGGGGGCAGGAAAAAGACGTCCGGAATGACCCCACCCGCGGAAACGAACATAACCAAAACCGACATGGACACATTATGATGTTACCGGTATCCAATAGATTCATCATCCTTGGCAAACACAAACAATTTTCCAGGTCACAATCGCGGCGCATGCTCTCCTCCTATCAACCGGTGCAACCCTGGAGCACGCAATAATGAATGATCGCAAGCACGGGGGGTAGCCTAACCGCGGCTTTGCACTGCATCAAGGAAGTTCTGTGGAGCCACCAACGTGGACCTCACAGATCATGAGACCTGGTCATGAGGAGACGCAAGTGGCAATGACCAATCTCCACTCAGTTCTGCAGACTATCAAGACTGAATTGGCGGTGCTCGAAGAAGATACGAACATGACACTGGCACAGTACCAGTGTCCGTGCGCAGCCAAGACCGGTGCCACTTCTCTCTCGAACCAATGCCAGCGATGCAGCGTGCAAGCAATACTTTCAAGCTTCCTTTTTTGATAATGATAGGATCAAGACATAGCTACAAGCTCATAATGACTGGCACCAGCGCTGACCAATCCAGGTTCGAGTTGAATGTATGATACGACTCGTACGACTCGGGCGACATCCACCACTCTACTCTGACTTCTTCATAGAACACCACAGCATCATATGTCGCATGTCTTTCATTCGTTTCATACCATCTGAAGCGCTGATCTCGACACTGCTATCAGATTTCATAGATTCCGCTACTCGGGACATCGGTACTTCGACTCGATGGCCTAGGTTGGATGTCGCGGTGTTACTTGGTGTCGATTTCTTTAATCTTACGCCGTCACTGACCGACACGCATCCGTTTTTGCAACCAAAAAACGATCCTCTATCCTTTGGCTCGCCGTCCGAGACAGCCGACTGATAATAATGCCTCGGATGGACAAGTTTCCTGCGCAGGTCCATCGATCCAGATGCAGCCAAGAATAGTATGTAGTCAGCGCAAAAGAGACCAACCCAGCACATATGTTTATATAGTATTAATCTCCGAGAGAGCTTACCTATCTATCTCACCTACTTTCTTGCCCTGGCGATCGAACTTGTCCTTCTTGACCAATTCTATTGCTGAAAGTTCATGGGGTGTCCACAGCAATTCCTTTTGCACAGGAATTCAGGGGCACTGGATCATGTTCGTCGGATATGAGGAGCAAGGTCTTGGTCCAGTCGCTGGATGGGCTGACGTAGACAACTTCCATTCCCTCGTATTCGCGATCGGGACGCACTGCACTGTCATCATATTCAATGGCGAGACGAACACTGCTACACTCGTAACCCATCCCATTTGTCCGGGAAGGATGGATATGCTGCAGGCCATTAGACTTTCTGGGACAAATCATTCGATTTGGTGGCAAGCGAGAATCACAGAAACGAAGCACGCCATCAGGCTGACCTTCGCGGCAGTGCCTTCCATCCTTTTCTGAGTCCCTTTGCCTCGATGATGCTTGCGGGCATGCAGTGCACTGGATCCAAATCTACCAGACCAGGATATCCCAAGAGTGACAGACCTACGATGTATACCGTTCAACAACGCTGACACCCGGACGGGTCTGGTTCGTTTTAACGTACCTGCGACCCCAAAATGGGTATGAAAGACGTCCACCATGTTTCCCGGCCGATCAGCGATGCCGCCTGTCTCTGGATCCTGGGCAGAGAGAATGAACTCGACGAGCTTCTCACTGTCGATCCAACTGATTCTATTCAAGATCGACAACGCCGACAGCACCCAAAACGAATAGCAGACCTATTCGTCAACCGTTTCGATCAACACCCCCAACAACGAGAAAGTAACTTGGCCGTCGCGCTCACGTCTGCCAATTTCTCGGGGCGGCCATTAAGTCCCCCATTCGGAAGTTGCCGCTCTGACAGCCACCAGCATAGCATTTCCGAATCGACCTCGTCTAACCGGTCGAGAATCGCGAGCGCAGCTACGCAGACGAAGACTAGATAAATAGACAGTGAACGAGGTGGAACGTAAGTTTATGTGGTGCACACAGTCAGCGACGTGATTTATCATTGCCCACCTTGCGCGGCATGGCTTTCTGCGCCGGCGGTCGCGCCGTACCCACCGTCAAAGTTGCGACACTGACGGATATACGAGACCGCTTTCTCGACTTCCATGGCCTCCAAACGACCGAGGAGCGACAGTGCGTTGACGGCGATGTAGAGGAACCGAGTATCGATTTCACCAAAGGCGTCGCCCGCGAATACCCCCGAGGGTTGTTGAAGCGATACGATGACTGGGGTAGATTGTAGTTGGGTACCTGTACCGAGTAGGGTGACGCACATTTGACGACGCGGTCGACGTTCAGTCTGTCGAGCGCATTTTGTGTGACAAGGATCTGGATCGCGCTTAACGTGGAAAGAATATGCGCGTCATGGTCCGGGTGTGCACCAAAGCCACCTAGATAGTGGTGCAGGGGGTGGTGAGGAAATGGGAGAGCGTAACAGATCAGGCTCAGACAGGAGAGAACAAACGAAGGAACAAACCTGCCTCGTCATCCCAACAGCTCATCACATACCCTATCATCTCTTCCCGATCGAGGGCTTCTTGGTGCCCCATGATGCACAGTGCCGTGAGTCCCCAATAAATGGCGTTCATCCGCAGGTGTGCAGTGAGATGATAAGCGAGATCATCTTTGTTCTGTGCGATAGTCAGCGACGTGTGGCAGAGAGCATGCGGGGTGCTCACGTTTCCGAGTGACTGTATGTACGATACGTGCAAGGGTATGAGCAGCTTGTCTTGTGTGTTCATCGTCGTACTCGATTAGCGTGATTAGTGACTTCCTTCTACGGTTCGTATCGACGGCTCGCCTGATTTAGACGGATTGGTCACCAGTCTACATTTTTCGGCTTATGCCTTGCATAGTCACAAACCTAGCTCAATTTGAAAGGGTAGCCAGTCAAATGTACTCCCCACACGGGGAGAAATTCATGGTTTCGTGGCTTTCCATGCGGGCGCCCGCGGCCCTCTCAAATTTCAATCACTGCGTTGCGGGGTGCAGAAAATTAGTAATACTCGGAGCTTGCATCTGAGACCCTCCGAGGCTCGCTCGAGCGCTCACTTCACATAACGATATTCGCCGCCACGTTTCAAGCCGAGTACACGATTGTCACACGGAATGTCCAACATATAACTTAGTTGGAGATCTAATTCAAGCTCCAGGCGGACTTTGAAAAATCTAGATCACTACTACGTTCTGCCGCGGGCTGCAAAAGTACACATGATGCTGAATAGCGCCGTTTGGGACAAAGTTCACTCCCTTGGAGACATAATTCTTTCGGTTCGGTACCTGACTCTTGCGCAACTGAACGCTGTGCCCTCTCGGAATCCATCACTGAATCTAATTCTTTGCTTGATCTAAACTTAATCGTTGCTAAACCTAAACAGTTGCGTTTATCGATTGCAGCCCGTTCAACCCAAAAGGCGTCTTAGTACATCATGACTTACTCAAGGCGCTTCGAGATAATAGAGAAGAGTATAACCGCTTTGTAATTTGCGGATTGGCACAGGAGGTTAGGACGCCTGCGTATCAATGTGGACTTATATATTCGGGGGACTTGGCAGGGTCCTCTGTGATACTATATTTCGTCAGTCAAGCAGGATGAGGTCAATCCCCCATCCCATCCCCCGCCGAAGTTGTTCTTCAGTCGTCCAGCCCTTCTTTTAGCAACCAGGACTCAGGATGGGCTTGTATGACACAACCCTCGGTGCGTTGCAATGAGGTGTCCGATTTATGGAATGGATTGTATTGACGGGATCGAATGATAGGTCCACTCCTAGTGGGCATATTCTGTGAGTGTCGGCGATTTGTTTCATCGATGTCGGTTTGGGCGCTCCGACTGACCCGTTGCGAACCAAGTCAATACCTTCTTGTATGGCCTGGTCACGTACCAGTTCGCGGTGTACTACCAGACAAGTAAGTAGAATCAGCAAACATCAGCCCACTATAACTCATACTTCGCTCCAGAATTCGATGATCGGCCAGCGACAAAGTCGGTCGTTCACCAATCCACGATTGTACAATTTTTACGAGTAATATTAGGTGTATGGTGCTCTTCCTGTTCATTTTGGATACGTTCCACAGTGCATCGTGAGTACTATTGATCCGGTGCTTGGGAAATGGCTCAATTGTTTCCATAGAGCTATATATATGGCATGGTATTTTACGTTCGTGGCCTGATCAACTTTCCTGTCTACACATGTTGAGTGCAGTCTAGCGTGACGAACTATAATAATCCAGCAGTTCATGGAAGTGAGTAATCATACCGTCTTTTCAATCTGGTGCTAATGGCTGCCTTAAAAGTGGGTGAATGGCCATACCCATTTACTCCTCTCGGTACTGCGTTTACTGCGTTTGTAACGCAGATGTATCTCGGGATCAGGCAAGTATACAGATATACCAACGCGAGCCCAACCTCAACCTCAATCTCACTGTGTCGTAGGATTTGGCGTTTCACCAACAGCAAGATCCTATATGGCGTGGTCATCCTGCTAGCGATTCCTTCGTTTATTCTGGGCATCGTTTGCAGCATTTTGGCTTGGATCGGTTGCGTGTATGTATGACGAATGAGATACTGTATTAATCTGATCATAGTTGTTTAGTATACCAGAGATACCCCAAATTATGCCCATCGCGATTACCCAGTTGACAATGCAGGTCGTCGTGGACGCGTTCATCACCGGTGCGCTCGTTTATTCCAATCTACATAACATCAAGGTACTTATTTACAATCACCAGTTACTTTGGTCATCATCTTCTCCCGTTCGCGAACTGGTTTCCACAGGACTGATACAGTTCTCAACCGACTTATCCGCGGTGCCATCCAGACGGGTCTCTTCGCTGGGATCTTCTCTGTGGGTGATTTGATCAGTTTTGTCGTTTTCCCGAGGTCGAATTTCTGCGGCATGTTCGCTATTCCCATTGGTCGTATCTACACGAATGTGAGTGTCGTCAATGTGACGAAAGTGTACCTTTCGCTGATATGATGTTTTCTTCTTTCTTTTTGGAAGACCCTCATGGATACTCTTCTTACCCGCGAGTCGCTCAACGCAGAGTTGTTCGCCCCTTTTAATGTGAGCGAAGTGGTGAGTTGCTTAGCTGCCTTCACATGGTCGTCGCTCATCCCCAATCCCTGCACAGCTGAGAGCAATAGACTTGTCAGCCACTGATTCGTCGCAAACCACTTCGAAGCCGCAGCCGACCAGCAACCGACTTCAGGTCGACTGTTCAGGAGATGTATGATCGCTCAACTTGCGAGGATATGGAAGGCAAAGTCGTCCCACTGGCGGTCTGAGATGACATCTGTAGCCGTGTCTTGCGAAAAACCTTGGGCAGTACAGGAAGGCAATTTCGTTGAATGTTACTATTATGCTGTCGGTCACTTTCGCTGTCGCTTTCGTTTTGGCTTTCTGTTCTTTTGTTTTGTTCAATACCGTGTTTATGTCGTGAGTGGATTTATTTTAGAGGCTGTAGTTTGGTGATATTCCTGCCATGCTGGCGGGATGGAGCCTGTTGGTAGTATAGTCAGTTGTACGGTAGATTTACGCGTACTGTGTATGGTAGTGTACAATATTAATATTCATAGTAGATATATTGCTCGTAATGCATGTGCTGACCTCAACGGGAGACACCGAACTCATCCGACCCACGTGAAGCCAACTCATGCGTCAAATGCGCAATCGGAGCAGGCGTCTTCGTTGCTGTACCCTCGACGAACACTGTTGAAGCCATACCCAGCACCATCGGCGATGATATAGGTGGGTCCGAAGTATCGGTGGCTCATTTCCAGGGGCGCTGCGGCGCGTTTCTCAGGCTTTCGGAGTTCAAGTTGCAGCGACTTGGAGGTCGGAGTGAGAGGGTGCTCAATAGGCTGTCGCGACCCACATTCTCCAGGGCGAGTATCGGAGGCTGATTCTAGGGGTTACAAGTTGCCACAAGACTTAGTCGCGCTCTGTCACGTTGTAGACCCTCATTAGGAGTGTACTACCCCAAATCGTAGGAGATATATAGGGGCTCTGGGTGAAACCGTCTAATAGGGACACATTCCTTTTATGGTATCTATTCATTTTTCGGCGTCTGCCGGCGAGAGACAGACAGAGCAACTCAGCTGTTGCGGCCATTCACGTCGTTTGACTCGACGACCAACTCGACCGTGTACCGTGAGTCTTCCTCGCCGAAGAAAACGAAAAAAAACACACATAGTTCGTGTTTTCGTGTCTGAGGTGTTGCCATTCGGAGGGACGCGATACCGCTTTGCCTCTACCCCGATTTGGTGTTTCTCATTGGCCATTTGGAACGGTAAAACAAGAACAATAGCATCTACACGTATATCTGTGCTTCTCACCCGCCTCGCTTACAGAACACTTTTCACCACATCCCTCAACTTCAATGCCTGCATCCGAGGTTCAAGGTCCCTTGGGCTTACAGCTCAACCTCCCTTCTCACACTCCCGGCATCCGCTCAGTGGCTTACAACGCCTCAGAAGACCAATTGCTAGCACCCGGCCGGACACGCTCCCAGCCGATAGGAGAGTCCAGTCAAGGACCCTCGTACGGTCGAAGGACACAGAGTGAGAGCTCGTTGAATGTTCCTGCTCCCATGCCTGTGCCTCGATCCCCCCCGGCGGCGGATAATGCCGTAAGTATCGTCGTCAGCACGCCCTGCCTAGCGTTACTGACGTGGCATGCTTCGCTGTGCAGGCCCCGGAACAACCAGCCTCTGCACCTTCCCCTGTACCTACAGAAATAATTCCTCCAGATCTCACACAAGAAGAAATCGTTGTTGACATTCAACAATCAGGCATCAAAGTATGCGACTTTGCGCACGAAAAATCCGTTCCTGTCGAACAATGCGCGCCTGAATTATTTGATCCCATTCTTGCTTGGCATGTTTATGAAGCAGTACTCGAGAATTCCAATCCTGAGAGAAGCCCTCTTAATGGACGACATCTACGCAGACTGCTAGACCTCGGTTGGGTCTCTGAAGAAGAGGACGGACACCGGTGGCTGAAGAAAGATAGGGAGGCATTGGAGAAGTTTGATAGCCTCCCCCATTATCCATGGAAGGCCCTCAACTTGACCAAGCCCAAGAAGGATGATCTGAGAGAGGTCGCGACATCGAGGTTCCAATGGGTGAACGCCGAGCAGCTCGTCCCTCAATTCGTCAACCGTCGCATCTCCCGCCTCGCTGCTGTTTTTCGTGGCTCCCGTAATGTCGCGACGCGGTATCAAAAGCGACCTGTAAACGATGCCACCGAAACCGAGGAAGATCCCGAAATCTCGCCCCGGTTAAAGAAAAGACGGTTGTCGGTCGGTACAGATTCAGCAGCTTCGGGAAGTAAACCCGCTCCAAGTTCGCCTGCGCACCTTCCTTTGACGTTGGTCAATGGCAAGCCACCACAGCAGTTTCCGGCTGGACATCCATCGGATAGTCCACCGCGTCCCGCCCAGCTTCAAACACCAGGAACACTCACCCGTTCTTTACAACGCCACCTTTCCATGTCGTCGTTCCCCCCCCAATATTCCACAGACCTCTCCCGCACAGACTCGAGGACAACGTTGACCCAGAGTACGAATCATGAGTAACCTACACTGATGTCGATGCCCTCTGGTTCGCACATTTCTAGGTGTTGGTTATCGGTGACCGGATTTTTCTTTATAAACAGTAATTTTGGGGGGTAACATGGAGAGGGGAAAAAGATAGGTGACATTGTATCAGTAATGTATCCAACTTGTTACCCTCTTGTAATACGTGTTTCGAGTCCCGATTTTTTTTTCTCTTTTTTGCCTTTTTGCGGTTCCATTCAGTCAGCGTGGCTGAGCGGCGCGTTCGGTGGATTGATTTCCGGCGACGGTGATCTCGATTTAGCGTTGTGGGAGTGACTCCACCAGGGACATTTGCTCCGACATTGACCGTGACAGAGTGACGACACGATTTCTCACTGTCCGACGAGAGAACTCGTCTCTCCTCCAACGCTTTCGATGGTTATATCTCTTTCGGTAAGCCAGCGCCGTGTGCTATTAGAAGCGATCGAAGTTGATCAAACGCACGTTCAATGACTGCCGAACAGCGCTGCACCGCAGCATGCACGTTTGCGACGAAGTGAATTCATATCTGTTTTACAGGCTCAAGTCGGAGTATGGCGCTCAACGTCATCTTCCTGCCATGCGGTGTGCATGGCACATGCGCAGTGGATGATCTTCCGATCGGAACTAGCAGCGCACAGCCATACCCTAGGAAGTCAGGGAGGTGTATGATGACGCCTCTGTCTGGGTGGGGTATAAAATTTGCCATTGGTTTCCTTCGAGAGGCGTACGCTTTCAGGTTTCCCCCTATTATGAGCAGGCATGAGAGCGTTCGCTGCGATCGTGCTCCTAGGGACGCTCGCAGTCTTTTCCCGACCTCCCGAACTAGCAGTGCCATCTCAAGCTCAGGCTGTCTCTGCACCAGCGACCAACCCTGTTGGCCCTCCGCCGCCACCTTCTCCCAACTCCAATCCCAACTCTCCCAACCACTCATTTACCCCCTCCCCACCGCCTCCGCATGCTACCCTCCCTCAAATCCATCCGGGAACTGCACCGCCGTCACTACGCACTGGTACGACGGTAACTGGCGCGCGTCGCACCGCGGTTCGTTGGAGTTGGCCAATCTCAAGACGTACATGTTTCAGAATGGGACGATCGACGCGTTTTTTTTTAAATTCGAGTATCACGGGGACGTGTGGGCAGGGTCGGGTGCCTGTCATAGGTGTGGATGCGCGTTCGGTGGAGGATATACAAGCGGCGGTTGAGTTCGCGGTCGAGCATAGCCTGAAGCTGGTCGTCAAGAACATGGGGTAAGTCTCGTCGTACGCGGGTGCGGGCGCAGGCGAACGGCGCATCGCGCGTATATGATTCATATCTGACGGCAATTGTGGGTGTAGCCACGATTTTATTGGGCGTAGTGCGGCACGGGG
>JBBPQU010000556.1:0-18306 GCA_038092655.1 Boletus sensibilis | reverse complement strand
CATCGTACAGAATCGGGTAACGGGGCTATTGGAGGAAGAAAAAATGCAGGTGTATGTCCGACTGGGTATTCGATTGTTGTACAAGGTTTGTCCGCCGTATGTCGGTTGAACCGTGATTGAGGGTGATGATGACTGATGCGCGCTTGTGCTCCAGGGTGCGCGAGGGCGGATGGAAGGTGCGCGGGGTGAGTGATCTGTTCACCCCTGTTGTCATGTGTTGAGGTCCGTTTGCGGCGCGTAGCGCGCCGGTTGCTCAAGTCGATGTCGATCAAGCAGGGGATCAAGTATGATTCGCCAGAGTCGACTCGAAACATTCAGGCGTTTATCGATTTTTATAATCTCAAAGTAGATGAGTTTCTAGATCCTGTCGACTCGTTCAGTACGTGGTGTTTTCTTTTTTAATCGAGCGATGTGTGGTGACGATGATTGGTCAGAGACGTTCAACGAATTCTTTTATCGGTGAGCATGCGTATTGACGTCTTTCCTGTTTCCCAAAGGTTGATCTTGGTTTCGTCCTTTTCGAAATGGCAGCAAACTTAAACCAGGCGTCCGACCAATCGATTCACCTGACGACCCCACGCGCCTCGTCAGCGCCGCCGACTGTCGTCTCATGGTATTTGAGACTGTCTCGGAAGCAACACGTCTCTGGATCAAAGGACGTGATTTTACGATTGGGCGCTTACTCGGGGACGCGTATCGCGAGGAAGCGGAACGCTATGTCGGTGGGGCGTTGGCGATCTTCCGGTTGGCACCACAGGATTATCACCGGTTTCATGTGCCGGTGGATGGGGTGATTGGACAGATGATGGATATTGCGGGGGAGTATTATACGGTCAATGTGCGTGTCGTGTTTCGGCGTCGGTGTTGATGCTAGTGTTGACTGACGGTATGGTGAACAGCCTCAGGCGATTCGGAGTGCCTTGGATGTGTATGGGGAGAACGCGCGCAAGATCGTGCCAATCGAGAGTGCGCAGTTTGGACGCGTCATGGCGGTGTGCGTCGGTGCGATGATGGTGGGGAGCATTCAAACGACGGTGCACGAGGGGCAACACGTCACGCGTGGCCAAGAACTAGGATATTTCGCGTTTGGTGAGTCTCTGATTTTGTTCCGCGTCGTTGGTTGAGGGGTGTTGACGTATTGCATATATAGGTGGATCTACGATCGTGGTGTTGTTCGAAAAGGGGGCGGTGGAGTGGGATGAGGACTTGGTGGTGAATGGACGTGCTGCGCTCGAGACGCTCGTGCGCGTGGGGATGGGGATTGGGCGGTGTCGGAGGGTGGCGGGTATGACGACGAACGGTGCGCAGATTCATAAGGCATGACAGACGGATCAAGACCATGACGACCGTGTTTCTATTTTTCTCTTTTGCTACATTGAAACGGACTAGAATGTATACGCACTACATTAGATCGTCGCGATAGTCGCATAATCAGTACCATATCATATGACGAGGTTATGTCACTCTAGGGGCTGTGGCAACACTGCCATCACGACAAATAGGAGGCTGTCGGGCTATCTGCCACCGACCATACCGAGCCTCCGCATCGCCTTATTCGCTTCCCCAAAACCCTTTTTATCGCTGCAATCAGATTTTTTCTAACCCTTATCTCTTTCTCTCTCTCTCTACACAACATGTCTGGTTTTCTAAACAGCCTGGTGAGTCGCTCATCAGGTTACTTTTATGATCTGACCCCCAACTCTTGCCCCAGCACGAACACCACGAACAGCACAAGGAACGACGCGAAGAGCGCCGTGAGGGCCGCCACGAGCGACACGATCGCGGCGGCCGCCAAGACGATGATGACAACTATGACAACTACGGATCAGGACACCGTGATCAACGTCGCCATCACGGGGACGACGACGACGAACCGCGTCGTCCCCAGTCCTACCAATCCCAAGGCCAAGGCCAAGGACGTGGCTATGCCCCGCCTGCTGGTCTCCCGCCCACAGAGCGTGGTCCCTCTGCGTTCGGCTCGCTGGGTGGCCTCGATCGTGGCGATTTCGCATCGGATGCGGATATCGATCGGATGGTCACTTCGGGCGAGTTTGACGCGAGGCAGGGACGCGAGGGGCATGGGTATGGTGGAGCGGGTGGAGGGCGCGGAAATGCGTCTGGCCGATATGATGCGCCGTCTGGGTGAGATAAACTTCTTGTGGGTGATCGTCTTTTCTCACTCGCTTCTCTTTTTCTTCGCAGACCGCCTCCAGGCCAGAGCTATGGAGAGCGCGCGAACGACTATGGGCGCTTCGATGCGCCGTCGGGGTGAGACGTGCATTGATGGCTCGTGTTTGTCTGTGCTCACTGATGTGTGTATTTGTGTAGACCTCCGCCTGGTCGAGGTCATCAGAGCCAACAAGGTTATGAGTCTGGTGGCGCGCACGCGTCCAGTTACGGTGGAGGACCCGACCGTCAGAACCAGTACGGAACGCCGCAGACACAAGGCCGCCCCCAGTACGACTCACCGCAGGGACCTGCCCCTGGCCATGGTAGAGGCCAGGGTAATGCGCCTTCTGGTGGATTCGGTGCCTCACGTGATGGCGAGGAGCCTTATGGTTCGGGATATGGTGGATCACGCAACGATCGTAGTGAACCCTCGCGCCGAGGCGAGGCTGCCAGTTACTACAACCAGCAGGGTACGACTGGTAAGATACGCCTTGTAGCTGCATATATGCGGTCTGATCGTTGCCATTTAGGTCAGGGTGACCGCTACGCGCATTTGGCAGGTATAGCGCAAGAGCATGGGGACAATGACCCTGAGCTGTACCGCCGGGCTACGCAGGGTTTGCAAGAGAAGATTCAGTCGCAGGCACAGTCTCGCAGGCCGAGGAGGGATGACGACGAGGAGGATTACAAGACGCAAGTCGATGCGCATCGGAAAGCATATGGGTGAGTGGAGGGCGGATGATGTGATGACGTGTCTGATCGCTCACATGGCCGAATGAATGACAGGGAAGACGACCATGGACCGATGGATGCTGACACGATTGGGGCAGCTGCAGCGATGGAGGCGTTTAAGCAGACTGCAGCTGGGGCTGGGGCTTCAAATGCGCCTGCAGGTGCATTCCGGGCAGGCAAGGCAAGCGGGGGTTCTTCATCGAAGCCGGGACGCGCTGCCCAAGAGGAAGAGGAGGAAGAGGAGGAAGACACGACTGCGGCGCGTGCGGGTGCCTCTGGTGGGTTGCAAGACAAAATGGTGCGTGCTGCGACCGTGAGTTAGTCTCTATCTAGCATGGCTGATGGAAACGCAGATGGCGCTCGCCATGTCTCATGCGGGCAAGTTGTTTGACAAGAAGAACGCGGGATCGAGTGCGAGTGGTGGAGACAAGTCGCAGGACAAGGCACAAGGTGAGTGCTATTTTGACGCGACGGTGTGCATGTGCTCAATGGGCTGTGCAGCAATGCAATCGGCTGCTGCGAGTGCGATGCAGCTGTTTACACAGTACCAGAGCAAGGGCAAGCTCGAGTCGGGTGATATGTCAAAGGTTATTGGACTTGCCATGAATTTGTTGTAAAGAATAGTCTCGAGTTTCAATGTCAACGTTTTGATATCTTTGAATGAGCCTCTGACGGAGAATAACCCGGAAATTGAAACTACATACTCGCTATTTATAGTCCCGTGATGATTGTGTGAATGACTATAAATAAAGCGGTATATGAACCCACAAAGGCAGGTCAACGCGCAGCAAGTCCGCCTTTTTTTCGTTTCGCTCCTGCAACGCTCGTCGCCGCCTTGTGTTGAGACATGTCTCGCTCCGCTCTTTCCGCTCTCATCGTTGTCGCCATCGCCTCCAGGTCGGCGTTCGCCCAGCCCGACCCCGCTGACCCAACTCCCCTCACTGCCAAGACCTATGCGTACCCCAGTGGCATTGCAAGTATCCCGTTTGTCTCAACTGCCCTCTAACCTTGACCTTTTCTCCAATGCTAGCCTTACCAAGTAGACCCCGTCACCTCCGCCATCCGTGGTCCTCAGACCGGTTACAACATTTGCAACTCGACGACCCAGAACCAGCAGTCACTATGCCAGACCGCGATGGTTAACAACATCGATAGTATGTTTATCTTTACATTCCGTTCCACTTTTTTCCTCATCTATCTATCCAAAGACTTCTGCCTTTGGGCCCCCCCACAGCCAAATTCCACCATTGGTGACACCGAGGCCTATGAAGTCGCCTGGTGCAGCAAGTCTGGCTACGGTACTCGTCTCATCCCGGACGGTGCCCTCACTGGTGTCCAGATGCTCGTTACCAGCCAATATATTCAGTTTGCCGGTTTCATTGACCAGACCCAGGTCAACCTGGCTGCCGATGATTACGGAGGAGAACTCGACCCCCACGGTGCTGACTTGGTTCGTTCTTCCACTTGCCGTATTTAATTCCGTTCTCACTGTGTCTTTATCCAGCGTGGGAACCCCCTCGGTGGTCTCATGTACTCAAACGCCTTCCCCAAAGTCGGCGCTAATAACAACACCTATACGCAGGTCATGGACTGGAATGCGCAAGTGTTTGCGTTGCTGTTGTATTCACTTTCCCTGACTGGCGTTGTAGCTTCATTGGCGGAAGCACATTCTGTCTCACCATCTGTAACCCCTCGAGTTCCTCAGCCGATCAGTCAGCTTACTGTCAGAACATTTACGACCGCATGGGCTGCAGTTACAACATGCCCAACAACGCCAAGAATGGTACCTTTGAAGTTTGTGACGCTGATCTCAAGACCCCCGTCGGAATTTATACCTCCAACGGCGCTACGCTGACCTACACCCAGCCTAACACTGGCAATTTTGTTCCTCCATACACTCCCGTCGTCCCCGCGTCTTCCAACTGTGTGACATACCAATCTGCTGCTCTGTACACTAGCCTTCCCGCGCCCACCGGTACTGCTGCTACGACTACTGCCGGTGCTACTGGCAAAGCTTCCGGCTCCTCTACTGCCAGTTCAGCAGCTCCGACTACGAATGGTGCTTCTGCGCTTGGTATCTCCTCCTTCGCTGGCATCCTTGGCACGCTCTTCGCCATCGCCTTCCTCTCTTGAATTGACCCCATTGACATTGCATTGCTATATATAGTCGTGAAATGATGCACATAAACATGGATGTCGGTACTGCTAGGTTTCGGTACGTCGACGCTGTATGTTGTTGTGATGATTTCGCGGAGATTTAGCATGGACCTTGTTTTCCGTTATGTTGTTTTCTGTGCATGTGTGTTGAACACTGGCACTAGCCTGTCTCTTGAGTAAATACCCTGATGCATCGTACAATTACTCTACAGCACGTTTTCTTAAATGCATGTGCATATATATAGGGTCCTCTAGAACTGGCTGTCATTGCTGTTCGGCCTCACTTTCGGCTCATTCGTCTGGCAAAAAAAAGCGGGAAAAACAGATACTGAATTAGTGTGGAAGAGGAAACGACTGTCTTCATTTGGCGCTTTGGTCTCCCTACGATACGAAAGGCTAAGTAAACGTTGAGGGGAACAGTGGCATGGCATATCGGAACACATGGAGAGGAAAGCAACTGTTAACCGTGTACAATACGCTGGACCATGTCAGTTCACCGGGAGATATTACGATCTCGCCGAACGGATTATATATGTAAATTGAACGTCGATCGCATCTTACCCATATCGTTCGATCCTCCCTCTTTTCCACAGCCCGGCAATCAAGTATTGTGAAGCAGCGACAAACTCAAGGATCGAGAGTATTCAGGCCAAGGTACATAATCTTGCCTCGTAGATGGGATTCTAATATCGTTGCCGTAAGGTGAGGTTTCATTGAGCTGAGGTTGAGGGCTACCGGCGCTTATGGTGACCAAGCCTTGTACAGCAACTTGAATAACGTGCTGCCAGCATTGCGCGTCTATGAACCTCCTTCACAGCACAACAGACCCATCGCTATTGAGGTGATAAAATGCCTGACTCCCCACAGGACATATATGTTAGACATTTACTGTCGCATCGTGGATACCCTTTGTGGATTCCAGAACCAAGCAGGCGGCTTCCGCTGGATTATCTGCGAGAGGGTCTTAGGATCGGAGATGTTGGTGTCGTCGTCCCGGAGAATGGTAGTTTTGACGTCTTTTTCAATATCTGCCTACCTCCGGAACACCATCTTCATCGACGTGGTGTCCCCGACAACTTCATTCCCATCAGCCTAGACAGCGAGGACATTGATGTATTTCCCAGTGCAGAGCACCCCAGTCGTGTTGTCGCGAGTCCATCTGTGAGGCAGGTTGACCCTTCCAGCGAATCACATGCAAGGTTTGTTCAATCCTCCTCCCGAGATATTTGCTGATACTGACAATATATTGTTCAGGGTTGAATACGATTTCTACGTACCTCCCAGTGAGGGCGCGCTTCTCGTTCTGCCTCAAGGCGCCGAACATCATGATCTCCGAATCAGACGTCAATTCCTACATGAGGCCCTTCAACACGCTGCCGATTGGTATGATTTCGCTGAGCGACGTCTCCATCGCATTATCAGCCACGACTCCCTATACCTGATTACCGGCTTTTATAAAGCGCGATCTTTTGGCCTTGCCTCTTTTCCGAACGTCGCAGGCACAAACGAATTTCCCGTTCGATTCACCATCGCACAGTCCGTGGGAGGTAACCCTGAATGGAACTACACCTGGAGGCACGAACGCGCCTTGGACTGGCGAGTCGGACTCCCTGATGACTTATCGAATGGTATCCCCAACCAAGCTGTCTTTATAAGTGGATTCAAGATTGCAGTCAGTGACGAACTATTAGTTTGGAAAAGGATCACTGTCAAAGCTGTCGCCGACCCAGAACGACCGGAGGCTTCCAACGTTATCGGAAGGGGCTCTTGGTTACCAAACCTTTGGAGTAACCTGGCTCGAGTGGGAAGTACTTCTGAAGCTGGCGCGCACTACAATATGCCCAGCGGATCAGGTACCGGAGCTTCACTTGCGCGTGGCTCCCCAAGTGATACATCTAGTATCATTGACAACCATATAACAATCAGCCATGTTCCACAAATGCCCAAGGTTAGTTGGTGATTTTCTTCTGTGTTCCGTTGCTGAAGGTTTACCCTGTTAATAGATGCTTCATCCTTCAGATATCATCAACCGATGGCTATTCACTAAGGTTTGAATATGCTTCGCAACTGTGAATGCAATGATTATCGTTGCTCACTCTTGTGCAATTTTCCATCCAGGAGCCTTCTGCGAAGATTGCTGTAACCCACGATACTCAATGGTCTAGTTTACTCGAAATGGTTTGTCAACATCCTCTTACACTCAATGATCATCGTTCAGGCTTAACCTGGCAATCCAGGGTAAACTTGAGCCGAAAGACCTACTGCAAAGAGAATGTCTCGAGTCCATGTTATCTGTTCATAATGATGTTGTCTTGCAGAATGGTAGGTACATAGCATTGTGTCTTCACGATTACTAATTTTTGGTAGGTGCTGTATTTCTGCAATCGAAAGCAGTAGGGGTGAGTGAAAAGTTTCTTCCCGGTGGCAAATAAATGGAGCTTATTTGGAGGATAGTGCTTCATCCACTGTGGCGACCTGTCGCTAAACACTCCCGCTCCGGACATTACAGACTCAGATGCTTGTTCGGGGTGATGAAAATATAAACCCAGACTCCAGCATGGACAGCTCGCCACCAGTAACTGCATCCAATCAGCAGGTGGAACTTAAAGGAATTCCATTGCTTTCTGAAGACATGTGAGCCCGCGATGCCCGCGATGCCTGCAATGCAATGATACAATGGTTCACGCGTAGCATGATTGCAGACTCGGATCCGGCCCCGACCCGCGAAATCTGCTGACCACGACCATAACGGGTCAGATAGGCACTGGTGAAATTAGCACTCAGCCATCTGGGGTTTCTGTGTTCGGCACGGAAGATTCGTTGCCCCCTGCACTCGTTACAGATGAAGCTGAAGGTTGCCCCTTATGCCAATGGAAAGAGGCGGATGGATCATTTTGTGGACAAATGATCACTGGGTCAACTGTCCCGCATCATTTAAAGGCTTCGCACGGGGTGCATCATCTGAATAGTCAAGCGATAATCTCTTGCTGCTGGGGCAATTGTACGCGTATAGTGAAGCGCCAGAACATCACCAGACATGTTCGTGAAGCACATCTGGGTTACAAACGTCAAAAGAACGTAAGGGGCGAGCTATCTTTATGATTTTTTCCCCTTCCTCCTGGAAAGCATACTACGTGCAGATATGTGTCATGTAGGCCTTGCACAACGACATCGATTTTTCTCCCATCTTGAGCTTGCGTTGAAATTCCAAAACGAATATGTTCAATCATTGTTGACGGAATGTAAAATCGTAAACGATCACCTTCAAGAGTTCTACTAATCCTCGTCACATTTGCGAGATTTTAAAACTATCACTGCATACCCCCGCAGGCAAAACAATAGCCAGAATGAATGTGGATGATTGTGACAAAATGTGGTGAGCTTACAGGTCAGTTAGTCTCGATTCACGGTCTTTCTACTACTACTAGTAGGTGCGCGCGTGCTTATATGCCTCCTGCTGGACCCACCAATGTGAGTTTCAAATCCCCCTTCTTTAGGCCTTGTGCATATTTTCCAAGTCTACACACTTGCTGTATGGCCACCAGCTCCCAGCATGTGAGATCTCGCTACCCGCCGGAATGTCACGAAACAGTGAGCTGTTCACAACTATGAGCGTTGACTCGGTATCATCGCTGTTACTCTCCACTACATCCACGAAATTTGTCCCCTCATCTCCCCAGCCTCCCACAGCTGGAGCAATGCCAGCGGCTATGGACGACAGATTGTCTAATACGGATCGTCAGGGTAGTCCATCGTCTGGCTACGGGAAAATAAGGCGGCATCACGTTACTATGTTTATCATCCCACCATGACATGACATCCTCTCTGAGTCTGCCTTCTGTACAAATCGTCCACTGGAAGCAGTGGGATCCACGAGGTTTCTGGTACCTGGAACTGTTAGCCGACCAATTCCTCCGAGTGGTAACAGGGCACATACACCGTTGAGTGATCCTACATAACTTCTACGGATCCCAGCACTTAGGTCTTTAGGGGGTTGGTCTATTCTTTTTTGTACTATCGGAACGCATTTTGGGGCATGATATGCATGGCATTTGACATTATTGTCAGGGTTTGGAAACATGTCTGTGCTTATAACAGGTGCGTGGCCACCTGCGCGACAATTCGTTCCCTTTCGTTTCCCCTCCCCCTTTTCCTTCCCCACCCTCTTGAGTGTGTGGATTCTTCGCGATCGACTGCACTGTCTTTTGACTGGAACGTGTTTGGCGTCGTCGTGGCCGGGGGTACTCTCCTCTTCCTTTTCTTCGCTGGGCCCCGCGTACGCTATGATCATGGTGATACGTACGTCCGTCCAAAAGAGGTCGGATCGATTTTCTCTGAGTGCCCCTACAAACATCATCTTGGGGCATCGACTTCCAGAGAAAAATTACGTTCTCGTTTCGTTTCATTTCATCGACCGCGTATTCATCGTGCCAATTTATCAACCGTTCAGTCCATTTTTGACGCCTGCGTCTTCAAGTTGGATCGAACAGTATGGATAGCTCATATCGCTCAGACCGGGTACATACCGCTACGTCGTCATTGGGCGTCACAGGGAAAGCGTGTTCGTGTCTGTGCCGGGTAAAACAAGCCGGGTAGACCTGACGGGACACTAGGCCCCCATGGACATCATGGAGAAACAAGGAGATCGATCGACCCCGGTCGGTGGCCAGTGGTGAGCTGTTGGGTCGTGGTTTCCGAATACTACTCACACCTACCGGGGAACGGAGGTAAGTACAATTGTACTATGATATCGAGACTCGAGTGATGTCGCTAACGCGCCTGCCCAGGACTCTCCATACACACTTGCAACCCAAGGCCGCACAGACATACGAGTCGCTACAGATGTTGCATGCAAAAGGGACTGTTCTGGGTCTGCTAGAGAGCCTGGAGTAATATCAGAACCATGCACGCGCATATGTCCATCTTTCTTTTTCGAGCACGCATTTTCGATCTCTGCTAACAGATACGCGGCCTCAGTCATCCTCAAGCTTACATATGGGAAAAATACGTCAACGCATGCGTCCGATCCCGACGTGTTGCATGTCCGGTAATGAGGTTTCTGCTGTCGTTGAACCCCGGTACTTACCTGCTGCCTTAGTTGAAATACCTACCGTGGTACGGACGTGAGTTGTGTCGAGGGTTTATCGAAGACTATGTGTTGTACCATCGTCAATTGAATGTAGTCAAACGACAGATGGTACGCTCTCCCCACCCTGAACCTGTTGTCGAAAACAACCCATCGAAACGTTGTTCACGGTTGTTCACAGAACGATCCCGATTCGGGTCCGTCGTTTGCAAAGTTCCTGCTTGCGCGAGGGATTGATTTCGGCCTCAGCGAGACCGAGATGGCGTTTCTCGCTGCTGCCATGTTTCCTGCTGGGTCGGACACCGTACTTCGTTTGATCTGGTTATGGCAGTCAACCTCACGGCGCAGTTTAGATGGCGCTTGCGATCTGCATTGTCGTGACGGCTGCTGCTCGCCACCCCGATGCACAAGCGGCAGTGCACGCCGAGTTGGATGCCGTTGTTGGGAACGGTCGACGTCCGTCTCGTATCTTCAGGGGGACTTCATCTTACCATGATCGCTTGCAGAACCCACATTCAATGATGAGATCCACCCGTGCTCAGGCGTTCATTCTCGGGTCGATGCGATGGAGACCTCTGGCACCTCTTGGTAAGCCACCAGCGTCGGTCCTCAATCCAACATACGGTGACTCTGAGGCATTCCTTCTATATAGGCGTTCCTCGCCGCGCCATGGAAGACATCATTTGTGTGCGTGTCGTCTCAATACTTAAAGTCCATTGTTACCACCATTCTCAGTTGCTCCCAGGGCGATTACTGTACCTGCCGGGGGCCCCGGCCCGCCGGCGGGACGACGGTGTTCGGGCATTACTGGCCCGTGGACTTTCCCACATGTCGATGTTGGCAACGCTAGACAGGTTCAAAAAGGGCCATCTCTCGCGATCCGGAAATCTTCCCTGACCCAGACATGTTCGACTTCACGCAGTGGTTGACGTCCGATGGAAACCTGCGAGGCAACCTCAAGTTTCCTTACTTTGGTTTTGGCAGACGGTGAGAATTCCATTCGATACGTCAGTGATGCGTCACTCACCACAGATCATCTAATGTGTGTCCCGGACAATACGTTGCCATCAGGCAAGTCCTGCCGTTTCTTGGAGAAAATGCTGCATATCTGACAGAGGGAATGACGCCTTCACAGGTCGCATTTTATCAACACCATTTTCATCCTCTGGTCGTTCCGTCTCTCCGTAGACAAGTCTAAGCCGGCCGATGACATAATATTCGTGAATGGTGCCACGCTCGATGTCGCACCTATTGGTATATTTTCGAGCCCACATGGCGAAGGAGACGTCGAAGACGACGATGAGGCAATTGTTGATGTGGAGAATTGTTGGGCAGATGGTATCGTGGCACCTCTTCAAATTCACCTGGTTTGACACCCCCGACCGCTGGTGTGGCTTTTGATCGTTCCTGGGGGCCTTTGTGTATTATGTAGCATTTGTTGATCAAGTGTTTCATTTCTTTCAACATCTGCTCGAGGGGTTGGTCTGACGCTCGAGGGGGAGCCAGCCACGAAAGCCTACAACAACAGAAAGCAACAAATCGCGTATAGCGCAGCGATGTCAAATTACATTCTTGCCTGTCATCGCATGTCCAAGTTGTCCACAGCTACAAGGCATGGATAACATCAACGGCATACAAGATCTTGAAGGAAGTAATAACATGTCTAAAACGCGCAAAGACCTCTCCGTTTATTTCCAATATACAAGACCCACACAAAATTCTACTCACCTAGCATTTCCGCTTCGGCGCCTTCTCGTACGCATTCACGTCCGATTCCGACTGGTGTAGCTCGTGTACAGTCCCACCCTGCCCTTCTCGTCGTATGGTGTTGTGTCCGCAACCATGTCCATGAGGTGCATAACGATAGTGCCTCGTCGGACGAGCTCGGTGACTGCCATAGTGCCGCCCTCCACCCTCGTCCGCGTCCGACTCGGACTCGGATGATGACTCGTCGAATCGCCGTTGTTTATGATATATACAACAAACTGCACACGGCACAGGTCATTGGACTCGTCAGCATACGCCATAAAACGAAACACGCACTCTTGGACTTTTTCTTCCCGCATCCTTCATTGTCGACGACGTCCGCGCCCCAAGCGACACGTTGGCGCGTACGCCGTTGGGCACCCCGGAGCTTGAGCACGCCCACTGTCGTGTTGGGTTCTCCAGAGGGTCCGGCACCGCCGCCTGCGGCGTCGTCGTTTTCTGGGCGTGGTTGGGCATCTCGAAGTGTGATCGTGCGGGAACCGTCGGTAGGTGCCGACGTGTGCGGTCTTCGTTGCGTCGCAGTAGTCATCAAGAGATTTGGGGGAAGTGGTGGACGAGGGTTGTGAGTAGCTTCAAGGGGCACTTCATTAGTCAGCAAGTCATATCAATCTTAACGCGGTCGGATGAATGTTCGAGAATCTATTCGTTTATTGGTAGGTATTAATAACAGCGAAATCCGTTTTTAGTGTTTTTAGTGTTACAAACCATGGGTATGGAGATGCATGATGGTAGACAGTACAAAGCTATTGTCCGAAACGATAACGATGCGCGAATTAAAGGATAATGTTTACAACGATCGACGTTGATCAAAAGGAATCAAAACCGGAAGAGCGCAGTGGAAATATAAGGGACCAAAGGAATCGGAGACGGATTTATCCGTAAACGACCCTATCCGCATCACACATCAGCTCGAATGAAGGAACGGTGATAGAAACGAAAAAAACGCACCCTCTAGCTGTCGTCGATATGGGTTTGAAATCCGTTCGTCCAGATTCGACAAAGTGGCGAAGGACTTCTGGCCAGTCATCCCTCGGATCCCAGGTGATCTTGCTAGGTGGGTCAACCTCCACAGGCATCACCTGGCTGATGCCACCGCATTGCACCAAGATGACCAGCGTCCCGATGCCGCCACTCCGGCGACACCGCTCCTCTCTCCGATCAATATCTGCGGCAACGAGTGGATCATGGCTGGTCACGTATGACCTTGGCACGATGTGCGTCCCTGCCACTGAGAATCTGGAGAGATCCGAATGTGTGAGGAGGCGAAACACGAGGTCCGGGAACTAGACAACGCACCGGTAGAGCGACTCAGCATGCGGATTATAACTGAGTTCGATAAGAAGGGCGTTCTGCCGGATGTTGGCAGGAAGGCGTTTCAGTTGAAGCGCTTGGAATCCTGCCCATCCCAGCAGAGACGAATGCGTAGAAGTGAATTTACGCAGATGTTTGACCAAGTTTTCGTCAGGGTATGCGGCGCTCATGGCCTGTTGTTTTGCCCCTGAAACTTGCGCAGCCGTATGCTGGCAGATAACCTTGTGAGAAGGCCAGTGCGATTTCTGACACTCGGGAGACTATGGGAACAATGTGAATACAGGCGTAGCGCTGCCTGATGGGCAAGATAATCAACGTACGCAGTATTGAGTCGTCATCTGTACAGAGCGCGGTCAGATGTTGATGGTATGCGATCATATCGCGACACTCACACAGCCACCGCAATAGCGGAATTTTTGTATTGATGGGTTCTCGACTGCACCACAGGTATCGCAGATGCGGTGCCCACGTTGCTTCGAAGCAGGGTGAGTGGGAGGGGAGTAATAGTTGGCTGCTGCAGGTGCCATTTGATAAGATGAGGTGTTGTAAGGCTGCGAATGACCCGAGGAGATTGCTGTCGGACCTCTGCCATTGTTTCGAGTGTTTTATAGCTGGAGGGGTGATCGCTGTGTCCATCTTGGGCCACTCCGTCAAGAAGCGCGTCTGAGACCACGGGTGGAGAACAAAAAAGCCACCCGAAAGCTTTTTGTTTCAACGGAGACTGAAAGCAGAACACGGCAAAGTCTTTTTGTGTCGGTAGTGAGGGACTACATTACAGAAGATCACAGACAAACGGATACGCGGCTTCTTGAAAGCAGAACACAATAAAGGAGGGAGAAACTGGGAAGATACAATTAGACGAAAAAGGAAATGAAGCTGGGGCAGGGCACTTTCTCCGGTCCCACGTCGCACGTTGAGGGCACAGTTTAATTGTTCACCAATTGTTGGCCAATTTGTCACGGATGTGGTCCATTGCTGTCCCTGTCCTGATTTCTTCTCAGATCATGAGATGATACCGGATCTATGGCCAACCGCGCAGTCGCATTCCATGGCTGTCCCGTGAAATTTTACTCTTGCGCCTGCCCGAATCAAGAAACCTCAAAGAGGATTGTATTCCCGATTTCGGATCGTTCGAGTTGGCGCATATCCACCGTCGATGTACCCTGGATCCAACTTTCCAAGAAAAGCCTACCTCGTTCCATCCTACAAAGTCGTGGCGTCCGTTTTATTGTTAACCTTGCTGTGCGTGTTAAACCTTATCCACCGCGTTACGGCCACCCTTTTCCCGCCGTATATTGGTTCTCATCTATGTTCACCCCTCACTACTCAGTGATGAAGCGGGCTCTTCAATGGAGCATACGAACTTCCCTGCCGAGAAAACGGAGGCCGAAGTAAGCATAAGTTTCGACACCCCTTCATTTCGCCTCTCGTTTAGGCATAGGACGTCACAATGCGTCAAGGGATCGACGTCGAGTCAATTGTTGATCACAAGGGTCAAGGGAGGCTTACACAGCGAAGCACACTTACCTTCTTACGCTAATGCGCTAATCTCAACGTTACTTTCATCTGTGAGACATTCCCGATCGACTTCCCAAAGCAAGTCATCTCTGGCCGTGTAGGAACGGGAAGCACATCAACGCGATCGACGTCGAAGTTCGGGGTGTCAAATTGAATCTATCGCCGTCGGAACCCGATCCACAGTGGAGAGCCACGCGTTCGAATCTCGTTGGCTGTGCCATCGAGATGCCTTGTCTAATTGTTTTGCAACGGGAGACGAGGTTATATATGTTTGCTTCGACCCGTGAGTTACACTATGCTGTCAGCTTTCCTTACTTCGGTACCTCTTTTGTGGTAGCATTCACAGCGTTCCTGGCGGCGGTTCTTTACATGGCAAGGTGTCGCGTGGAGAGAGGCAATCCACAGCGGCGCCTATCGATGCGCAGTAACGCAAAGTTTCGTCGTAAATTGTTCTGTTACTCAGAAGCGTGTTTCTTGATGCAGGATATATCTGCTCCTTGATTTGGGAGTATCGAGAAATGGGATGCCTCTCGGGAGGGGGGGTCAAAATCAACAGAAAGTTAAGGAACCAATTACTTAATCGAAAGATTAGAGAACGTATTCCAAATCATGAGGCAAGTCTCCGAGCCTGTTATCTCAATACCTAATGGCGCGGGTGGCCGGCATTGCTAGCAACGTACGTTTGTTCAACCTGTGACTAGTGTCAAATGCATGATCAAAACGCTGAGCGTGATACATTGAGACAGCTGGCTGACAAGGTGCCGGATTTGGCGCAAAGCTCATC
The DNA here is from genome assembly GCA_038092655.1 of Boletus sensibilis. Taxonomy (NCBI): domain Eukaryota; kingdom Fungi; phylum Basidiomycota; class Agaricomycetes; order Boletales; family Boletaceae; genus Boletus; species Boletus sensibilis. Next base: position 2,782 of record JBBPQU010000556.1, on the reverse strand, counting down.
TACCTGTGCAGGGGAGTGCTGGCGCACCACTTTGAATGATGTTTGAATTGTGGTTGTATGTGATGTGGGACACTTTCGATCTTTCTCAAGTTTAATTGGCCGAAGTCAAACTTCCAAACTTTTAGATCTTCGTGTTGTTTTAACCACCCGTTATGTGCACACTGGGTGTTTTGCACAACAGAGATGAAAAGCTTGGGGAGGGGGAACATGATTATTCCGGATGACACAGCCACTTCATGATTACACATGGCATCCCGGGCCGAGAGTCGAGCGATAGGTTTTTCACCCGGATTTGGGTTGCTGATCATTCGGTCACCGACCGTGCAACTGACTTTATAAGCGAGCCTTCTCAGAACTTCTGTTCCCTTCCGACGCCACCGTTCCTGCCCGCCCATCGACTAGAAAGCTTTTGGGTTTATCATCGAACCATGTCGAATCCACTGCCTCCTGATCATTTCCTCAACCAGCCTCGTCCAGACTTCATCGTCGGTGGAGTGGATGGCTTTGTTGATACAACCACTCTTGCCGCACACGATTTCGATGTCGATACACGAACTGGCTTCATGCCTCCAGATCCCCCCATTAGCCGTCTCCCCATTGAATGGGAGTCATGGGAGACGATCCTCGACCAAGCTGTGTCGACAAAACTGCAGCTTGCAGTGAAACCGGGTCTGACTGAAGGCGAGATTGCACATTCTGCCTCATGGCGAGAAAGCGTGCGCGATAACGTGAGCTATTTCTATTCTGTCCCCCTCGTGATCACACTTATCTTGGCTTCTCGAATGTGATCACTACTCGCTCTGTGCGTGGGGATGTCGACCTATTTCACCCAGTTGCCCCTACTTTCGACAAAGGGCCTTACAGCCTCCGAGCTGTTGCTCCGGCGAGCTCATCACGTGCTCACCTTCATCATGCACATGTATATTCATACACTCCCACTTGATGCTGAGATTCGTATCCCACCTAATATTTCCATCCCCCTCCTCGAGGTTGCGGCGCATCTCCAGCTCCCACCTGTCGCAACATACTCTGATACCGTTCTCTATAATTGGAGTCTCAAATCACCCACAGATGAGACGACTCCAGCTGCGCTCGATAACCTTAGAAGTCAGGACCTCTTCACGGGTACAAACGACGAGCAGGAGTTTTACCTTGCCTCCTCACGCATCGAGATCAGGGGTGTGGAAGCCCTCGAACTCATGCGCGCTACCATGGACGAAATGTTCGTTGGAGATGAGATTGCTGTGCGGCGGATCACGGGATACCTCCACGAACTTGCCTCCGTCGTGGACGAGCTGACGAGCATTCTGCTGAATGTCAGAAAAGGCTGCGATCCCGAGTTCTTCTATCACAGCATTCGACCTTGGTTTCGGGGCGAGGACTCTGATCCGATGAACAGGAAATGGATTTTTGAGGGGCTTAACGAACACCCGGAGATAGAACCACCGACGGACTTGTCCGGGCCGAGTGCAGGCCAGAGCGCACTTATCCACGCCCTTGATATTTTCCTCGGTTTGGACAACTGCAACGTTGGTGAAGACGCCTTATACGATGACAGGTGGACGTTACTTCGTCGCATGCAGATTTACATGCCGAGGCATCACCGCAACTTCTTGCATCATCTAACTGATAACCCGAGACCTGTACGGAACCTAGTGATCGGTGGAGATCCAAAGCTTGTAGAGGCGTACAATGATGCGGTCCATTCTGTCAAAAAGTTTAGAGATGCGCATATTCGGATTGTCGCGCTATACGTCATCGGACCAGCGAGTCGGGAGAGAAGGGCGGCGAAGGGGACAGAGGAGGCAGGGTTGGATGAGAAGAAACCTCCATTAAAGGGAACTGGAGGGACCCATTTGGTGCAGTTTTTGAGGGGCGTGAGGGACAAGACTGCGGAGGCTGTGATTGGCACGGAGTCAAAATCAGCACCATTCCGCTAGTGGGGTTGTACTCGCGAGGGTCAAATGAAGGCGATCTTTCCTTTTGCGAGTCGGAGTTGTGTAGAATGTACTGGTATACACCTCTCAGTCATAGGGTGATCGCATACTTTTTTCAACTTCGCGTGGCAGTTCGCGAGTGTGCACTGCAGAGTTAGGGCACCTATTGTCAAATTCGACTGTTATCTTGCTTGAGCATTCCGCATTTTTTTTTCGCAACAACAGTAGTCCTTTTTCAATGTTCGCGACTGTCTGTGGACGTTATGCTGAGACAGGTGTAATGTGAGGAGAGCCGTGTCTTCCTCAGGTTTGATCGGCTCTTATTGCTTGGCTCCTAATGGTTACGCGTCCCATCAACCAGAACATTTCGTTGTCTCCGATTCCTTGGCAAAGGAGTATTTTACCATCAAGTCTTAAATGTTAACACAAAGTGAGTAGAACTCTCGTCGGTATGTTTGGTAGCTACGTACCATCGCAGCAGTCGGCGGGGGAGACGTGAGAACATTTGAGCGGACGCGGCTCTCTTTGCAAGATATGCCCTTGGCGAGATAGGTCTCGAGCTCACCTTAGCGCAATGGTTGGGAAAGAGGATGAATCGCATGCTTCACTTAGAGATGTACGCGGACCAAGGTAAACCTGCGGTGTGGTGAGGATGAGTATGGCATGTCCAGGTAAGCATATGGACTTGCCTTCAACCCACCCGCAGTGTGCGGCCTTGTATGAGGCTATCTAGGTACCACCTAGGTAGGTATAACACCTACCCTAGGGTTTATACATATTCTTGATGTGCATATATACTACATTGTGGGAGTCCTACTAGTATAATCCGACCTCAGAAGGCTACA
>JBBPQU010000555.1:0-18316 GCA_038092655.1 Boletus sensibilis | reverse complement strand
AATTCTTCTTATTTTCTTTTATCTTATCTTATCTCTTGATCTTATCTTATCAAGATCCTTCTCGAACATTCTATGACCTTCTATGTTCTATACCGGCCCTAAAGTACTTGTAGTATATAAGTAGTTACTTCGCCATGTCTTGTCTTTAGCTTTGGAATTCCACTTCTACACTTTGAATATCGCATTTGCAACTCTGAGTGTCTTGTGGTTTCTTGTCATTTCATAATTCCAAAGCTACCCCTTTGTCACCAACCTCTTCGGTCCCCGACTCCCTCTCTTCGTCGTTATCCGTATCAGCTTCGCCTTCGAACGCACACTTTGTTGTGCCGTTGTCTTCTTTGTCCCACTCATCGTTAAAACTTGTTTCCTCCCACCTTCCGCATGTATCGCCCTTCGCGAAGCGCACCATAGTCGGATCCCAGACTTAAGGGAAATCTGCAGACCTGCATAAGGTCATTGGAAAGCAACTGAGTAAACTGCTGCATATACGGTCGTCCGCCGTCTAAAAAAGGATAACATTGCTACCGGGCATAGTTCATTAGCCCCTGTTGTCAGCTGAGTGCCTAGCTGTCCGTATCCTTCTACGCTAGTGAAGGCGGGTTCTCGTGATCACCTGTAAATGTCACGACTAACGAGGGTAGTATTGCCCCTTGCCGTAGCCAGGCAATTCCGGTTCCCCCCTCCTCGTTTGCCACTGGAGAATTTTGAGAATATCCTACTCCTGCCTTCGGTCTTGAGCACTGGGGAGTCACAATCCCTAACCAGTGTACTCAGACTACGCGTTTCACAGCCACGGACCCCATCACACGACTTCGTCGTCTTTATCACCATGTTCAGCTGGTTCTGGCTGGGCCCAGACAATTTATCCGTATCGCCCTCGGAGACTTCCTCCGAGAATATCTTCAGCAGACAAGATAGCTTCCCTCTCTCCTCGTCCTCCTCACCATCATAGATGGATCATTTATTGGTACAACTACTCTTGAACTCGAGTAGAGTATCAACAAGGACCTCTCCCCTACCTCCGTCCCTGCCAACTATTGAGGAGAAATCCTTGATATGTCTAGACCATATCCACCTTTGTGACCCACTTCCCGAGCTCTCCAGGAGGGGAGCTTTGCAGAGATGAGTGCCACATTAGAAGACATTGCCATGACTCCCTTGCCGCCCTCCAATCCTGCCACGCCCCTCCCCGCTCCAATTCCTCGTATCTCGCCAATCACATATATGCCGACCACCTTCAATCTGGTCGCGCCTCGCTCTCCATTGTTGGAATTTAACCGACGATATAATGACTGGAGGACAAGATTCTCCTATGATCCTGCTAACATGGGACCACCTCCAGCATTTCCTTCTCCCGCCACCATCATTCCCCTAGTACCTTCGAGGCCGCTCCCTCAGGTACCATCCCGTCCTTCATCGATCGGCAGTCCTCGCCCCGCTGCGCGAGGATTTGCTCGACCCCGCCTTGGCAAGTCGCTTGCCGCAAAGCCGTCCCAATACGATGGCAACAAGGATGGATTCATCACCTGGTGGCGGTCTATCACAGTCTTTCTTAGAGGCTTCAAGGAGGAACCCTCGGATAGCCAAAAGATACTCATCGTAATCTCATACATGCAAGGAAAAAATGCCGCAGGACGTTTTGCAGACCTTGCCATTCAAAGAGGTGTTGATTGGACCTGGTCCTTTACCACCTTCGAAACCAGTATCAAAAAGCAGTTCCAACCCGCTGGCCTTAAGCGACAGGCCGAAGCAAAGTTATTCGCCCTTAAACAAGGCAAAGATACGGTGGAGGATTACTTCACCAAACTCCATCAGTTGGCCCTCGAAGCCGACTTCAACATAAGGATCAACGGTCGTACGATCGTAAATCAAATCCGCCATGGTGTCTGCCAAGATCTGGTAGACCACGTTGAAAACAAAGATGATCGGTTAATCGATTCTACTGACGTCAAAGAATGGAAAGATGCCCTTGTGCGAGCTGAGGAAGTAATTTGAGAAAGAAGCGAACACCGTCGTGATGCGACGGGACCCACATACGCTCCCCGCTTTACTCCTCGTAAGCCATATGCACCACCAGCTGGTCCTCCCCCTACTATTCCTCCTACCCCATCTCGACCTCATCCAAATGCAACCGGTACCTTTCCCGGCCGAGGAGCTCCTATGGAGCTTGATAAGGCTCATGCTGAAGGAGTGTGCCAAGTTTGCAAAAAGCCATGGCCATGTTCCGATCACCCCCCTCGCCCTCGTCCTCGCACTTGCACCATCCAATGGGGTGGTCAAGAAATTTCTCAATTTCAATTTGGAACGCTGCGCGCTCTGATGGAAAAGGCCGAAGGTGAGAACACACCTGAGGAAACTCCCGCGAACAATGTAGTATCAGAATCGTCTTTTCAGTCTGTACATTAGATAACAGTCGATCTATTGTACCTTTTAAGTCATTGCTGAAGAATCAATATTCCATTTTGTCACACATTGATGAGACTGAAACTAACGTGCGAGTCAACCTTTTGAAGTCTACCCTAGAGGTAGTAAGACAAAACAAAGAGATACCATTACCAGTGAGAGGATCTCCGGGTGTGGCCGGATATGATCTGTACTCTGCAGTAGATACAGTAATCCCCGCTCGAGGACAGGCATTGGTTTCAACCAAGCTGTCTATAAAAATTCCTAAGGGACATTATGGCAGGATCGCCCCATGAAGTGGCCTTGCTGTAAAAAAGAAAATAACTACTGGAGCTGGTGTGATCGATTGTGACTATCGAGGAGAAGTCATGATCCTGTTGATTAATCTTTCAAATGAAGAGTTTGTAGCTAAAGCTGGAGAGCGAGTAGCACAACTCATACTTGAAAAGATCTCAACACCACCGGTAAAAGAAGTAAAGTCCCTAGAAGAAACTTCTCGAGTGAACAAAGGTTTTGGAAGTACTGGGTCAACTTCCAGAATCAGAGGTAGTTCATCACAATCATGGATGAACACAATTGATCCTTGGTCAATTCGATGGATGAAGGCTCAAGCCTCCCATTCAGATATGAAGTGAAACATTGCCCATCTATGATCCTTGTCCACGAAACAAGGAAAGTAGAGGTTACCCCTGAACTCATCTCAGATCTAAAAGAGATGATAGACGAAAATGCTCATTGGATTCTCAGAGATCTACAAAAGAAGCCTAAGTTCCAAAAGGCATCTTTACGAAGAAAAGACCGAAATTCTCTAGAACTCCCAGCTACTTTGAAACTCCCTGATGGAAGCACCACTGAAGTCAAAGCCTTGGTAGATTCGGGATGTACTGGTTCTTCAATCCATGAAAACTTCATCTCTGAGAAGGGTGTACCCACTCATTCGCTTCCACGACCCATGTCAGTATACAATGCTGACGGATCTTTCAACTCATAGGGAAAGATTGATGAATTCGTCATTGTCGAAATGGAAATCAAGGGACACAAAGAACAATTAGCCCTTGCCGTCACTAATCTCAGCCCAAACACCATCTTCCTTGGTCATGACTAGTTGAAAGCCCACAACCCAGAAATTGACTGGAAAACTGGCCAAATCGCATTCCGATGTGAGGATGACCATATGCCTCAATTGGAAGACTGTGATGATGATGATGATGACGAAGACTTTTCTCCATCACAAGGAGATCGTCTTTTCAAATTAAATACCGATGAATACCTCCAGAATACAGCTACCGATATAGCTGCTAAAGACTATGCGACCAAAAAGAAGAAAACCTTCAAAGAAGCAGCTCCTGAGTACATTCATGATTACGAGGATGTATTCGCCAAGGAAAGTTTTGACAAGCTTCCCCCGAGACGTCCTTGGGATCATGCTGTCGAACTTCTCCCTGGAGATCACACGGTAGATTGCAAAGTCTATCCTTTGAATCCAGGAGAACAATCAGAGCTTGATACATTCTTGGAGGAGAATCTCAAATCTGGTCGCATACGCCCTTCCAAATCTCCATTCGCTTCCACTTTCTTTTTTATTAAAAAGAAAGATGGTCGCCTTTGCCCCGTACAAGACTATTGAAAGCTAAATGAGATCACCCGATGCAATCGATATCCCCTTCCTCTTATTTCAGAACTGGTAGACAAACTTAAAGCTGCCAAATACTATACTAAGTTCGATGTGAGATGGGGATACAATAATGTATGAATGGCAGAAGGAGATGAGTGGAAAGCAGCCTTCAGAACCAATCGAGGATTATTTGAATCCCTTGTAATGTTCTTTGGGTTGACAAACTCTCCCGCAACCTTTCAAACAATGATGAACTCTCTTTTCAGAGATCTAATCAATCGAGGAGTGGTCGTTGTGTACATTGATGACATAATGATCTTTACCAAAACCCTCGAAGAACATCGAAAGGTTGTAAGAGAAGTGTTACAAATACTTCAAGATTCACATCTGTACCTATGTCATGACAAATGTGATTTTGAAGTCCAAGAAACCGAATTTCTTGGATTAATTGTAGTACAAAACGAGGTCAAAATGGACCAAAAGAATGTTTTGGCAATAAAAGACTGGCCAATTCCCACGTCAAAGAAAACTCTTGGAGGATTCCTAGGATTCCTCAATTTTTACTGATGATTCATTAAGGACTTCTCAAAAATAGCATGTCCTCTCAATGCGCTCATGTCGAATAAAAAAGAATTTAATTGGTCATCCAAATGTCAACAAGCCTTCGAAAAACTCAAAAACATAGTATCAACGGCACCTGCCCTAGCTATGCCCACTGATCAAGATTCTTTCCAAATCAAAACCGATGGATCGGGTATTGGTGTAGGAGCAGTGCTAAGTCAACAACAAGAAGGAAAATGGCATCCTGTTGCTTTTATCTCTAGATCTCTTAACGATGCAGAGCGAAACTATCATGCTGCTGATCTTGAGATGTTAGCAGTAATGTTTGCCTTGAAAGAATGGCCACACTACCTTCTTGATGCAGTACATCCGGTGGAGGTTCTTACCGACCACAAAAATCTTGAGTTCTTCAGAAAACCCCAAGACCTCTCTCACTGTCAAGCTAGATGGCAACAAATCGTCCAGGAATACCAATTAGTTTTTAACTATCAACCTGGCAAAACCAATCCCGCAGACCCTCTGTCCAGGAGGCCAGACTATGAGAAGGGGGTAAACAGCGACAATTTACAACAAACGCTGCTTCCAGACTCCCTTTTCGTCAAGGCTATCGCTTCTCAAGACATTCTCGATCGCATCGCTAAGTTACAATACAAATTAGAACGCTTTGCACGAGAAGGTCTTTTGAAAGTTGACTCGCCCTGGACACGAATGGATGGACTTGTATGATGGAAAAAGCTTATCTACATCCCTAATGATTCACAATTACAAGAGGAAATCATAAAAGCCAATCATGATCATCCCATTTCAGGACATCCTGGAATTAAACGAACTCAAGACTTGATCATGAGTGAATACTATTGGCCCTCCCTTCGTAAAGATGTAGAAAAATACGTGTCTGGATGTGATATATGCCAAAAAGCAAAAACCACTTCCTTACACTCCCCTCTCCATCCCAATGAAATCCCATCTGCTCCCTGGGAAATCATCTCGGTAGATCTGATCGGCCCCTTACCACAGTCACAAGGAAAAAATGCTATCCTAGTAGTGGTAGATCGATTTTCCAAGATGGTTCACCTTATCCCTACCACCGACACCGTAACTTCTCAAGGAGTTGCCACTCTATTTAGAGACAACGTGTTTAAACTACATGGCACTCCAAGAAAAGTAATCTCAGACTGAGGTCCCCAATTCGTATCATCATTCATGAAAGACTTTTATACTCTCTTAAGAATCGAAGGAAATCCGTCTACAGCATACCACCCACAAACAGACGGACAAACTGAACGAGTCAATCGTGAGATAGAAAAATACCTTCGAATCTATGTGAATCATCGACAAACGGATTGGGCTGACTGGCTTCCTCTTGCTGAGTTCGCTCACAACTCGCAAACGTCAAGTGCTACCAAAGTTTCACCTTTCATCCTAAATTTCGGACAACAACCTACCATACCGAATAAACAAATTGAAGTCCAAAACGATTCCGCGACTACTTTTGTTGACCAGATGAAAGCACACTATGAAGTCGCCAAGAAAGCACTTGAAAAAGCCACTGAGGTTATGAAGAAGTCTCACGATAAAAAGGCCAGACAAGTTGAAGAATATTCTGTGGGACAACAAGTTTTATTAGATGGAAAACACATCCGAACTGATAGACCCACTAAGAAATTTGACAACAAAAGATATGGTCCCTTTAAAGTGAAACGAAAAGTCGGAGTATCAGTGTACGAGTTGGAGTTACCAACTACATGGAGAGGAATTCACCCCGTTTTCAATGAATCACTCCTCACTCCATATACCGTTGGATCATTTCCTTCTCAAACGCTCCCCAAACCCCCTCCTCCTATCATTGTAAACCAAGAAGAGGAATATGAAGTCCAAGAGATTATAGACTCGAGATGCAAAAGGAACAAAGTCGAATACTTAGTACATTGGAAAGGGTATCCAAGAGAAGATCGCACTTGGGAACCAAAGAACAATCCAACAAATGCTTCGAAGAAAATCGAATCCTTCCATAAGGTTTATCCCGATGCAATTCGATCCCTTTCTTCTGACATTTGCGACTGTTCCCTTTGTACTCATTCCTCTCCTCTATTCCTTAATTCTGATTTCAAAAACTTCGCGTCATCCCTCAACCGACTTCCCGATTCCCTCTTCGAAATTTCTATTCCAAACTCAGAACCAAGAATTGATGGTATATTGATCGACCGGGAGTTCAATCCTTAAGAAGGGGGTAATGAAACAATTTCTTTTTACTTACTGAAATTCTTCTTATTTTCTTTTATCTTATCTTATCTCTTGATCTTATCTTATCAAGATCCTTCTCGAACATTCTATGACCTTCTATGTTCTATACCGGCCCTAAAGTACTTGTAGTATATAAGTAGTTATTTCGCCATGTATTGTCTTTAGCTTTGGAATTCCACTTCTACACTTTGAATATCACATTTGCGACTCTGAGTGTCTTGTGGTTTCTTGTCATTTCAAAGAGGATGTATCTAGTGACAATATTTGGTCTACATGTTTGACTTGTTATCTCGCTGCATAGGTATTGTGTGTGGCTATTACACAGGATTATTACACATACTTTTCCAAGAGGAGTTGGGAATTGGCACACATAGTGCTGCTATGATATTTAGGATTGGATTATGGAAAATTGGTCATTCCAAGGGGTCAGCAAGCCGGAGGCTTGCTGAGAAGCTCCCAAGGGTGGCTTGCCTGATTTGGACATGACCACCCAAGAGATGCCACCCTCGGCACACCAAAATCTGCCTTGCAAGATCAAGAAAAGTGGTTGGAGTTCAATCTGAGTGTGAAAATACATCATGTGTGACCGAAATCAGTCGTTTGGTCCTAGCCGAGTGGCGATGCACCCCTTGGAATGACACAAAAAGTCATGGAATTGAACTTTCCGACCATCCGAGCTGTCCAAACCATCCGAGTGTCCGAATGTCTCCTTACATAACTCAAACAAAGTTTGGGCTCCACCCCAACCCTGCTGACGAAGCCGTGTGTCAACTGTCACAACACCCACCCTCCCGCCATCTTGCTGCCGCCTCCTGCCACTCTCTTGCAGCACCACCACACCAATTCATTCCCGTTCCAGTCTGGTCCTGCAACATGGACCTGGCAACTCTTTCCAAGCTGGTTACTGCCAATCCGTCCCTACAATCCATCTCTTTGGACCACCTTCTACTCTTTCTGGCAAGTGCCACTGCAATCAAGAACGATATTCTCCTCATTCAACCCTCCAACCATTTGATTGCTACAACTCCTGACATCCTTTCATATTTTGTGCAATCTTTCCTTTCACACACATGTGGCCTCTCCATCGGCACGATCGTCGAGTGCTGGTCAACGTTCAAGGATTTAGTGTGGCATGGCACTGAGGTCACCTCTCTCCTTGACCCTCCTCTCTCAGTCTTTCATAACCATGGTATTCCGCACGGTTTTGGTGAGTTTTTCATCATCAACTCTTCTGCTAGCTGCCAAGTGCTAATCACAATTTCACAGTGGCGCAAACACTCTATCCACCTAATCAACACTGCCCAGCACCATCCTGTCCGTGTACACTCAAGGCCATGTGTATGATGCATGCTCAGCAACGAGAATGTGTGTTGTATACCCTATCTAATGGACCATTGCCAGTCTACTCAGTTCACCTCTTGTGCGAAGGTATGTCTTTGTCTCCATCAATCACATGCTGATCGTGAGAGATGATCATCGCAATAGCATGCGAGATTAACTACCATCATAACTACAAGATATTCAAGGGCGAGCACACATACTATGAAGGAATCCCTGATATAATCCAAATCAGTGAGCATCAATTTGTCAAGCGGCAAGTCATCGAAATGTGGATGAGCTTGATGGACAACTGGTATGTGCGTTTTCATCAATTACCGTCAGCTAACTGATTCAATTTGTCGCAGGACTTCTGCCATGGCCTGCACCAATTTTTATAATACCTCAATGGCCAAGGTCAATGAACCCCCGCCCAATTGGTCCTTCAGATTTATCATTTCGTCCAAGCATGTCTGGTCAGCATTCCTACTTTACTGTTTACTTGAAGATGCAACCGAGTGACATGAGTATCTTATTGTCATGCATACCGGGAACCAGAAGGATCAGTTCACCGAGCTTCTTCAGGCATGCAACAAGCGCATGCATATTGAGGGCCAGCCAGAGCTAACCCATTTCTGCGATAAGTGTACTTGCTGGTTCTATGATCACAATGGCAAAGGTGAGGATGCAGATAACTCAAACATGTAGTAAGCTGTCACTAATACTCAATTGTAGTTGATCACAAATGTTCAGTTGTTGTCATGGATGGCATTTGCATTGGTCACCCTTGCTGTGGGGTACACAACTGCAAAGTCCCATTGAACAACAACCGAGACCGTTTCTGTCTGACCCATGCCAATCTTGAAAATGTTTGTGCAGTTGTTGGCTGCGATCAGCAGGTGGTATCTGGTTGGCTTACATGCACTGACCCAGCACACCAGTGTGTAGAGTTGCACCACCAGGACAAAGGCCAGTCGCGCTTCCAGCTTCATGATCACCTTCAACGTGCCCACAATGCCCACCCATCGAGCCACTCCACCAATTCCAGAGCCCTACCTCAGCTCACTGCAGTCAATGAGGAGGACACCTTCAATATTGATGGAACCGGTCATGTCACTCAAGCTGACCCGTATTCATCCGCTCCACATACCACCACCAACACAAAGTTACATGCCAAATTCACCTGTGCATGAACCCACAACGAACAACTCGCAGTCGCACCATGTGGCATGATACTTGGACGTGACACCATGTTTGGTGCTGAAGGTGTTGCTAGTGTAGCTGTAAGTCCCTCTCCCTTTAATACTACAAAGTCCCACTGATCACATATATCATTGCCAGGAATTCATCAAGCGTACGTTTCACATGGAGGCGATCAAACCTGACCATCTTTTTTTCGACAACAATTGCTCCCTCGCTCAACACGTCAAATTGGACCTGTACTTCAACACCATTGGGCTTAGTGTGGACATGTTCCATTTCAAGTCAAAGCATAAAGAGTCCCACATTTTTTGCCAGGAAAACTGCAATTCTGCCGCCTTTGCAGAGCTGACCAGTGAGGATGGCCAGGGTTGGTTCTTCAACTTGTTGATCGCCAAGCAGACCAATGTATGGATCGGAGGGTATCATGCGATATGCAGAGAGATGCTAGTTGACAAGTATGATTTCTTTTTAGATCAAATGATCTTGTGCCACAACCATGTTACCAGGGTGAAGTTGGATGCCCAAGGTGCTCGCCCTGATAATTGGCCCATCTAGGTACTACTTTCATGTCCAAGCATGTCAATCAATAGCATGTTGTTCCGCCAATATGTTTGAGTGCTCACAATGTACAATTAATGACAGAACATTATACAGATGAAAAAACCATTCGTGATTGCAACAAATCGAATGCCAATTGAACATAGCTACGTGGTAGTACTTACGTAGTAGGTGCCTATAATGAACTAGAAGTGACCCATCCACCACTTGCCCCTAATCTCATTGTGAATAAATGTACTCCACCAACCACGTTCTGTATGCCCATAGCCGATGTAACGTTCCTGCACAGACTTGCTTACACTCATCCAATGGCGACGGTGATCATAGAATGTTGACTTGGCAAACTTGATGTGAAAGTGGTCCCAAAAGACCTGCTCCACAGGGCATTGCTTATTCAACTCCAAGCGGCATTTCCTGAACCCAATGTCCATCTCGTCTGCATAGAAATCGAATGGCCACACACAGTAGCTGTGTCAGATAGCTGAGGAGGCTCGGCACTGAACATTGGACAGTGGTTCCAACTGTCCAATCACTGGGGAGGGTGGGACAAGATCACCAGTGGCACTGGATGTGCAGTGGTGGCACATAGTTAGAGAGGATAGAGTACAATCCAGTGAGGGTGTGTGATGTTGTATAGTGTGTGATTTCTGCCTCTTGTGCGATCTTTGAGAGGTGGACCAACCGCGGTGTGCAGATCCTGTTACAGTTGAGGAACCCCCTACCTTTTCCTCTCTCATTCCTTCCCCTATCCTTGACTTCCTCATTCCAGGATCTTTCCTTTGGAATGACATCATCGCCTCACTTGTGGACTACACTGTGCAGGACACAGCCTACAAGGACTGCTTTGAGCACAGCCTCGAACAGCCTTTCTGATCCTATTCTCCCCAATCCGGTTCTTCCCTTTCTCTTCCGTTATCCTCCGTACTCTTCCTATTTATCCCGCAGACACTGCCTTCTAACGCATTCTCTTACACGTGTCATATTCCTTTACCTAGTCATGTACACGATGCGACTCATCACACGACTCGCGTCTTGCCTGCCCTTATGTACATTCAAGCTTCGCTTGAACCTTACTCTTACTCTATATAAACCTCTCCACTCTATACTTGTATCTCTAACTTAGACCTACACAATCTATGGTGTAAAGTCTCTCTTCACTCACCTCGTCTCTCATCTCGAACTCGATACTAGGCTTCGTCCTAGGTATCCTCTACCTCTTAGTCCTTCGTCACGACTAAGACCTAGGCCAGTCATAAGCCCTAGGACCCTTTGGTTGGTGCAACCTTAGGAAGACATAGACTTGGAATACATCTTGGTGTTCCATTGTTACACAGTTGTAACAGATCCAGTGGGTGGTGATGATAAGATCTTGATTGAAGGACTACGTTGGTGCTTCAGATTGCTGAATGTATGCAGTATTGGAGAGGATGGTTGAGTGAAATTGTAGACCCATTGGAAGCGGTCACAGCCATCTTTGCCCATGTTGCACTATGCAACATTAGTGATGAAAAACAAAAACAAAAGAAAGAAAGATTAGAAAAGAAAGACACTCACAAATGTGTACCATTGGCCAAAATCACTATCATGGATCATCCAGCAATACCAAATGAGCAGCTGGGCACAACCTAGACACCAGTGGGTATACTGTGGTTTTTCTTGCCGAAAAAAGACAGACGGAGGTGGGGATGGCAATGGCGAGGGTAGATGGCTGGACACTGTGGAGGTGGCTTGAGTAGAAGGATATCGAGGAGGGGAAAGAAACTTGCTTGCAGGGAAGTTAGGGTGAGAATAAATGAAAAGAGGAAGAGCTGAGTGTGCCAGTTATGTCACTCCAGTGTTATATAATGACATCTTGCCTGATGACATCATTGCCCCTCTGGACGAAGCAGTGTGTTGGAGTCCCAGATGGACGCCAGCTGTCTTGGAAATGTGGCGGCGTGCAGAGATGACCCTGGACAATGGTGGCGGTCTGGAAATGCAGCAGCATGCAGAGACAACCCCAGATGACGGTGGCAGTCTGGAAATGTGGCAGTGTGCAGAGATGACCCCAGACAATGGCAGTGGTCTGGAAATGCAGTGGTGTGCAGAGACAACCCCAGACAACGGCGGCGGTCTGGAAATGTGGCAGTGTGAAGAGACGACCTCAGACAACAGCGGAGTTACAGACGCCACATGCTAGCGGTCTGGAAGAGTGCAGCCACAACGGCGGAGTCCCAGACACTGCACGCTGGTGGCCTGATTGTGCAGAGAATGATGACCTGGGAGCACAATGCACATAGTGACAGAGACAAAGACAATACTGGATTTCATAATGAAGGAACAAAGACATGTACTAGTTACTATCTAATTGTGTTGTGATGCCCGCAGCTTTCTCTTTGCTGCCTTGAGGTCAGCATCCTTTACAGGGTATGCATCCAAAAATACACTATAACACCCCACATCAGAATAACCTGCAGCAATGGTGCGGTCTCTTGCATCACATGGCGCATTGAGCCACCACACTCTATAGTTGTAGAAGGTGGATGACTTCCAAGGGAGTTGAAAAAGGTGCTGGAACTGTGCTTCAACTGTCAACTGGTTCATCGGCTTGAATGTGAATGCCCTATGAACGTTTATGGTGTAAAAGCTTGAAGGAAATTTCACTTCAGTCGCATCAACACCAGGGACAAGACATGCCATAGTTGATGCCTGAAGAGGCTTCACACCAGCAATGCCCATGGTGGATCCCTGAGTATGTCCCACACCGGCAATGCTATCATCGTCATGAATCGAAATAACTTCATCTGAAATGCAATAGTAGTAAGTAATATATTACTGAAGCTATCAACCTAGACGTACCACTCTCTGAAAGGTGGGCTTGCCTTGACTGAAAATCAAGCGAGGCCACAGAGGTAGGCTGGGCAGTGGGTGTTTTGTGATGATGCTTCTGGGGAGAGGATTCTTCTTCAGATGAAAGTTCCAGCAGGGCATCAAAAGCGTCGAGCACCCGCGTGTGTGTAATTGCCTGGATATTCTTCACATAGCTACATTCCTGTGAGAGTGACATACAGGGGTTTGGCTCACGAGAGGTAGCGGAACGGAAGTGGTGATCAAACCAGGGGTATGAGGTGATGTTGATCACCTTGAAAAAAAGCTTTTGCAAAGGTTTGGTGAGCTTGATAATGCTGTCCATCTTTATCTTCACCCAGGTATCGAGGGTGGGATCAAAGAAGTGAACAGTGGTCGATGGTCTGGTGTCATCCTCCAGCACGATGAGCTCGAGGTCATGGAGTAAGGACTGCATAAGTTTGAAGTAGGGGTAAACAAAACTGTCTTGGATGTCCACAGTGATAGGTTCTTTGTCGTTCTATAGCATGGTCAGCACAGATGTGGGACTTAAGGATAGAAGGGTAGCTGTACCTTGGAGAAACTAAAAGCAAGCACATGCTCACACATTCTCTTTTTATCAAGGACCGATGCTTGATCACGCTGGCGTTTCTTCTCGGCCCTCTTGTGGACACTGGCAACATGTTCTACAAAGATTGGCCAGAGTTGGGAGGCATAACAAGGATTGATGGACAGATCTGCCATTTGCACACAGGGCACAGGAATGGATGGACATGCAGACGAATGAACATCTGGACTCATGGTGGAGATAGGGGCCAAGGGAGACACATCAATTGATGATGGCATGGAAGAAGGCAGGCACAAAGCAGGATTGATGTTCACCAGTGAGGAGGACAATGATGCTGACAATGACAAGTCGATGACAGAGGCATGACCAAGGTTTGACATTGGGACTGACAAGGAAAATATGGAGGACAAGTCTATGACAGAATGAGCAGAAGCAAGCGAGTGCAATGCAAAATCAGAATTTGCGATCAAAGAGGAAGGTGTCGATGATGTGGAAGGAATTGGCATATCAGAACACAACAGATGGGATGGATGGGTGCCAGTCACAGTGTGGCCATTGGCAGTGCAACCTCCAATGGTATGACAATGCTTGCGACACATGTGTCACAAACACCTGCGCCCGACCCTTGTCACCATGCATTTCACATAGTAGCACCATTCACTTGCATGGCCATGCCCACCAGAAGGTGGCAGGGCCACAGGGGCAGGTGCGGGTGCTGACCCGGGTGGGCAACCACCTGGAAAGCAGGACATTGTCAGATCATAAAATCAGCTATATAGTATCAGTAAAGTGACATACCCTGAACAAGAGTAGGCGACGTTGCTGGTGAGTTGCGGGGCAAATTACCTAACCCATTGCCCCAGCGATACCATTTGCGACATCGACTGCACTAGGAATATGGTATCAGTGAAAGTGGCACTGATCATAAAATGTAGACTAACAGTGTAATAGGGTCAGCCAGCATTGCAGACATTGGTGGCTATTACGAAACGCAGCTGGACATCTACACCGCATCTGTCTGTTGTCATATCCCATATTTCCCAAAGTCCAACTCCAAGCTTTGAGACACAACTCCGTCATCTTAAGTATGAACTCCGGAGTATTTCTCCCTATTCCTTACCTCTGGACTTCCAGACTTGTAGTTATGTTTCATTCTCATCACTCTCCATTCCTACTTACTATATAAATACTAGTTCCACTCTGTAGATACTTCCGATCCTGTGTTTCACTTAGGAGCACTGCTCCAGCATACCTACATCCGGCGCACAGCTCCAATATACTTACATCTAACTCCATTTCACTTACAACCTCCATTACTAATCTGTCTCCATACTCTGTATATAAACCTCCTTACGAGCACATGTATTCTCCAGTTTGAATATCAACTTATACACCAACTCCTAACTCTGTCTGAGTCCTTGACTCTCCTCTGAAAACCCTCCGACCAAACTTGAGCCTAACCAGCTCTACTCTGACCCTCTCCTCCGATACTCTGTTCCTCTGCCAAATACCGGGCAACAGAACTCTAGTAAGGGTGCACCACATAAGGTGAAGCCAAGCCCGTATCCCCCATACTTAACTCCAGAGTTCCAGAGTTAGACTGGAGTTGAACGGTCTTAACACTGTACCGCATTGGCAGGTGGCAGGATATGGTCCAGGGATGAAGAGCATAAGACTGAGGATCATGTTACGATTTGCAGTACTCTTTTTCTCTTTACCTATGTGTATCCTTGACTCGTCTATGAACTATCACGTCAGTTGTTCGAGCTCCGCTCAACGCGTTTCCTTTATCTTTCTTTTACTCATTATTGATTTGTCAAACAATGCGTCAGCATTGTTCCTCCGCCTTCCACTACCTTCTACGCTTACGCGTCGCGACACGTCATCTCTTATTCCATACCCTTCCATGGGTTTCTACGATGACATGTCTATACCTTTTATATTCTTTACTTTCTCAGGCTCTCTTCGTATATAAACTGAATCCCCACATCGATATAACTCTAGCTTAGACCTACTCAATCTTCTCTATATACATCACTGCTTCCTCCTCCTCTCGCTTCCCTCTAAGCCCCAGCTCTCACTCAAGTCGTCATCTCTGTTTTACCACCTTAGCCGATTGCTAGGGAAGTCTCCACCTTCAAGCATGTACTTGTTGGTCATCCCACCACTTGGAAGCCCCTTGTGGAAGTCATCATCGGACTCTGTCGTTGAGTCACCTCCTTCGTCCTAGCTTTACTGAGTTCTGCTTGTCCACTCTTGGGCCAAGCGTAACAGATCGCAAAAGGGCCATTGAAGTAAGAAGCATAAGGAGCGTGAGTGATGAAGCTGTACAAGCGATCAAGTCAGCTAGGGAAATTGGAAGGCAACAATCCCATACCTTGGAGAACAAAGGTGATAGACGTACATTGAAGGTTGAGAGGAACATGAGACGGATAGGGTAAACAGATAAAGGAGTGGCGGGGGATGAGAGGAGTGGTTATCATAGTCACTGTTATGCTCAACCTGGGTAGGACCGAATGTAGCCCTTGATGGACAAGAGAGGTCTAGGGCAAAGGGTTATCCTTGGACGTGTAAGCGTACACAAGGCAAAGTGAGTTGTCCTGCGGTGGTGTCCTGAGACGATGACAAGAGACCAGTTGCATAGGCCGGGTCGAAGGTTCAGAGAATCCCATTGGGCGTTAGGCACGCAACAACAATGGCAGAGGAAACCAGACACAGGGACTAAATAGTTCACCTGACCGGGTCAAGGGTTACGAGTCGAGGGACGAGCAAAGCGAGAACCAAGTAGATTCGCATTGAGGATCTGAGAGTACTAGAGTAGTCAAGGGAGATCTAAGCTGGAGATCGACTATAGTAGGAGTCACATATTTATATGTAAGCATTCAGTGCACGGACCATGAGAAAGAGGTACTAAGTATGGGAAGGGAATAATGATGACGCATCGTATGATAAGTGGGAACCAATGAGAAGACGATGTGTCAGCTATTGTTACAAAGCAAAGAATGGCATCATCGAGACGTGACAACTGCAGAGGCACGTGATGAAACGGTCATAGCCGGATGGAAGAAGTCACATGACTAAAGAGAGAAAACACGTACGAGGCAGGAGTCGAACGAGCAACTCATGGTTATACAATGCAAGATTAATCATGAGAAAAGAAAAGAGTACTGGGGAACCATAACAGTCACATCACCTTTTTATATGTCCCTGCAGTCAGAGGAGTAGCGAAGAATGCCAGATGGGACACAAGAGAATGCCATGGCTTTGGATTGATCAATCAGTATGGCACATGGAAGATGGGGGACAACATTACCATGATGGAGGCCATCTAAAACTTGTGTAGCCAAGGGGAATCGCCAGGCAAGTATTGCAAAAGACTAATGCACAGGATTGTTGTCAGCGAGAGCGATTGCACAGCAATAATAGCTTCAGGCGTGAGCCTCAGGTGCTGGGGGGATGGGGATGCCAACTAGAAAATGATTGACACTCATCAGCAATCATGAGCACTCCAGTGTAACCTGATGAGTACCAGTTGGGGGCAGTCACTGCCACAGAGTGTCAATGTGGTGGAAGGGCGGGATGTGACAGTTTGCCGCTCAGCTGCTTCAGCACAGTTCAATCTCCGCCCGAACATTATTTGGTCACGCTTGCGAGGTTCGGACTGCTCGGACGTTCGGACGTCCGGAAAAGTCAATTCCCAGATGTCCTCGAATGACGAAGCTGCCTGGATTACTACGAGACATCACGTGCTAATTAGGGTCAAGCCAGTAAACATTGCGGCGTGCTTGGCATTATGCGGTGGTTGTCATAAGCCCGCTAAGTTCATATAAGCAGCGAATTAGACGAGATTAGACTTTTCCTGATTTACTGATCGGCGAAGAGATGAATGCCTGATAACGAAAGGCGAACCTCGTCTCACACTCCAAGTTACTAGGTGCTAGTAGCTATCCCACGGAGATTTATGCCATATCTATAGACTGCCCTACTGTAGCTGCGTCCATATCGGATAATTAGTTGATTTTGTCCTATGCCTCACGATGTGAGTTCCCCAGGTATACGGTACTCGATGGGTTTGTGTTTGTTTCATCAGTCTCGCAAGGTATGGACTAGAAAGCCAGCCAAAAACAGCCCCCGTGCAAAAGATTCAGTATTGAAAGAATGCGTACGTCCGGGGACGAGTCGTAGCGTACCTGAGTCATGCTGGCTCATGTATGCGGTATTTAGACAGACCGAGCAACCATGTAGTCGAAGCAATCACAACAGTGGACAGACGTGTCGATACGAACTTCCACAAGAAACAAGTGCACATTCCAATCTGCCAACTTCTCAAACTACTGTACATACAGACTGTCAATCCACGATACGTTTCGTACAAACACCCCCAGAGAACAAGCATAACCAAAGACTACACTTTCCGATCATTCATCGCCGAGGTAAGCCCGCGATTCCGGAGTGCGCTCGGCTTTCTCTATTTCTTTCTGAGCTTCCTTTGGATGCTCACGCGCCCACTCGAAATCAGCGATGAGAGGGAAATTGAACCGTTTCTCATCCCTTGACTTCTCCATGAGTCCAGAATTGAGCACCTGGGACTTGTCCAGCGTTGGAACGGTAATTCCGACCTCATCGAAGTAAGCATCCTGGTGCTGCGGGACGGCAATCTGCAGGAATTCCTCCACGCTACTTGGCGGAGCAGAAGGAGGGGGACCAGTAAAGTACTGGCTTGGGAGGGGCTTGTACAGCACACCCGAGCACAGCGAGTGGACGGCAAACACGATGGTAGCGCCGAGGACGATAGGAACTACAGGAGTGCCGTACATGGGGGGGATGTTGCCCAAGTTCTGCTCTGGGCAAAGGGACCTTAGCGGGCACCAGGCTTGAGGTGCGATATCGAGTGTGTTGACCAGGTTGAGGTTCCACCCTTGGTAACTAGCCGCGCCGCTTGACTTGCGAGCCGGGAATGTGTTGATAAAGAGGTCGGTAAAGCCCGCGTTTCCGGGACTGAACCCCGCGCTAGGATAAAC
>JBBPQU010000554.1:0-18332 GCA_038092655.1 Boletus sensibilis | reverse complement strand
TGCCAGCTCGATCTCTTTCGTATTGTGTCTAATATCCTTTTTTTTGCATGTTTGCAAGATTCGCTCCAGACAGAATGCATAGCCTGTATGTCCTCTAGAACACCACGTACGAGCTCGTGATTCTGCACGTTAACGGAATAGATCCTTGGCCTGTAACAAAATTTGCTTGGAAGTGCGAGGGCCATCAAACGCTCCTACCTAAAGGTGGCACACATTGCTGGCAAACCTCGACCGGCGCATTGGGATCATACTTGTGTTCCTCCGGCAATCTAGTTATGCCGCTCCATTTTGCCGAATAACGTTCCGATATGATCGGTTCCTAAACTCAGGCTCATTAGGGGTAGGTACTAGGACGGATCGCATCAAGCTCGCACGTTTACGAAACTTGTCAACCTTGAAGCTGATCACAAGGCCTACTACGCGGCTCTTTGAATGGCCGATTTACGACCTTCCAGAGTCTGGGGAAGTTTCAGCACAGGAATGTTCGTCCGGTGATCACTAATCTTGGCTGTGGGCAGAGAACGCATATCACGCGCGCGGAGTGGCATAGGGGAGAAGCAACCGTCGTGAGAATAGCGGGGACGGTGTGGTGATCCTGACTCGACGTTCGTGACTGTCGTCGTGCTAACCTGAACTCCCTCTACCGGTCTCCTCTTGGACACCGTACTGTCTTTGTACTAGAGTATACGGCTACATCTGCCCGACAGCGGTCCAGCCTCACCGTCTCGCTCAGTCAGCTGACCATTCCGGCGTAGAGCAAGAACCCGGGTGTTGACTTCCGGGCGCGAGCTTCCAGAAGTCGGAAATGTATGTTCTCCGTGTATTCTCGTGCAGCAGTAGCCAGTGTGACCACGCCCGACAGAGAACATATAAATGGACAACATACGATGGGGTCTACGTCCCCCCAGCCCGTCCGCCCCGACCACTCTGAACTCTCCTCTCCCTATTCGTTCGCCTCCTTTACTATCTAGCACCACCATGAAGTTCGCCTCTCTCGCCGCCGCCGTCCTCGCGTTCGCTCTCCCCACCTTTGCACTGACAGAGAGTCTCTCGTACGACACGACGTACGACGATGCATCCCTCTCGCTCACGTCCGTCGCTTGTTCCGACGGCACCAACGGTCTCATGACCAAAGGCTACACCACCCTCGGATCCCTCCCCACCTTCCCCAATCTCGGAGGTGTGTACACCGTGACAGGTTGGAACTCGGCCGCATGCGGCACGTGTTACGAAGTCACCTACGGTAGCAAGACGATCGCCGTCTTGGCGGTGGACGTCGCTCTCGATGGGTTCAATCTGTCAGAGGAGGCGATGAACACGCTCACGGGCGGGTTGGCGGTCGAACTTGGCAGAGTCAACGTCACGTCGACTCAAGTTGCTGCATCTGTCTGCGGGATCTAATGATCGGATCAGACGACTATAAGTAGGTCCGAGTCCACCCAAATCGGTTCTCTGACGTGACAGGCATTGCTCATCGATGAAACAGGACGGACGGACTTTGCTTTCATGACAAATTCGGGATACTTAATACACGCATTCAACAAGGACATGTTTCACGGTTACTTACGAGGGGGGGTTCGTTTAGGTTCAATGGACGCTATTCGCTAGGTACATCTCGTAACTCGTGGCAGTGAGATAAAGGACTCTGAAGCAGTATTCACGCTACCTACTCGAATTGTACACGTACGCCTTACATTTGATACACCCACAACGTCGAGAAGCACGCACTGTAGCGCTCGACCGTAGACGACAACGTCCAGAGTCCCAGCAGCACCGGGAGCGCCGCCGCGCCCACGTACGACGCGTTTCCGCGTTCGCGACGAGAGACGCTTCGCACCGAACCACGTGGCGCGGCGGATGACGTTCACCCCTCCGGCCCGCACCAACACGCTCATCACGTCGTAGCCCCGTATACAACGCCCAACTACGCCACGGGAACCGACTCAGACCCGTCTTGACGAACCCGTAGTCCAATTCGGTCGGCCAGACGGACAAAATGGGCGAGGACGTGTCGGTCGCCGAGGGCGAGTCTGTGCGTGAAGACGTAGTTGAATGCCCGGCCCGGGAACTGCCACCGGTCTATATCATATCAACATCGAGTCCCTGACTCGCTGCGCACAATGAATCCAAGCGACCGTCCGAAGGAGACATCGACTCCGCCGAGTATTGGTCAAGCTAGCCCATGCATCCGCCCCGTTCCTCTCAACATTTCTCTTAATCCATCTGTTCGCGCCCGTGCGTGGGCGGATCCAACCTGTCTTCCAATGTCATGGTATGCGTCACTGAAAAATGCGCCCACAAGATACGCTGACCGCGAACGAACAATATCGTGTTGCGACATCACGAGTAGCTCTTGGGAAGGGAGTACTACCAAACCCCGTTCGGAGAAAAGTATCTTCTTCTGACGCCGTTCGTGATGCACGTCGCCTCAAGTATCGCCCGGAGACTCTTCGCACCCGTCTCCAAGTAGCCCCGCAAACTGACGAGCACGTTGAGCCTCGACGGCTATACCTCCCTCTTTTTTTTGCCTATCCACTATCCTATTTGGCTCAGGATGCGAATGTCTAGGTATACCACTACACCTGCCAGTATCCTCTCGGACACCGTCATAACGCGGTTAGCAAGATCGAAGACTGGCGAGTTAAACGTTGGACAAAACGGAATCCAGCTCCGCTCTAGATTGCTCTAGAGCGGGCCTGGAGCACTCTGTATTTCGTTTTGTCCAACATTTAGACCAGTCTCAGATACTGGTAACCGCGTTGTGCGTGCTGTCTTTGTGCTAGTGCATACAGCTACATCTGCCCGACAGCGGTCCAGCCTCACCGTCTCGCTCAGTCAGCTGACTATTCAGCCGCAGAGCAATAACCCGGGTGTTTACTTCCGGGTGCAAGCTTCCAGAAGTGAGAGAATGTGTGTTCTCTGTGTATTCTCGTGCACCAGCTGCCAGCGTGACCTAACGCCCGGCATAGAAAATATAAACGGACAACACGCGATACGGCCTGCGTCCCCCACCCCGTCCACCCCGACCGCTCTGAACTCTCCTCTCCCTTATCCAACTCCTTACTATCTACTACCACCATGAAGTTCGCCTCTCTCGCCACCGCCGTCCTCGCGTTCACTCTCCCCGCCTTCGCCCAGACAGAGAGTCTCTCGTATGACACAAAGTACGACGATGCATCCTTCCCGCTCACGTCCGTCGCCTGCTCCAACGGCGTCAACGGTCTCATGACCAAAGGCTACACCACCCTCGGATCTCTCCCCACCTTTCCAAATATCGGAGGTGTGTACACCGTGACAGGTTGGGACTCGGCCGCGTGCGGCACGTGTTACGAAGTCACCTACGGTAGCAAGACGATCGCCGTCTTGGCGGTGGACGTGGCTCTCGATGGGTTCAATCTGTCCGAGGAGGCGATGAACACGCTCACAGGCGGGTTGGCGGTCGAACTTGGTAGAGTCAACGTCGCGGCGACTCAAGTTGCTGCATCTGTCTGCGGGATCTAATGATCGAATCGACGGCTGATAACTTAGGTCCGAGTCCATCCAAATTCGTTCTCTGATGTGTCAAGCATGCTTATGAATCAAAACAGGACAAAGGGAAACAAGGACATGTCACTGTTACTTCATTGTTACTTAGGAGGAGGTTTCGTTTGGGTTCGTTGGGAAGATGGACGCCGTTACATCTCGTAACTCGTGGCAGTGAGATAAAAGTCTGAAGCAGTATTCACACTACCTACTCGAATTGTACACGTACGCCTTACATTTGATACACCCACAACGTCGAGAAGCACGCGCTGTAGCGCTCGACCGTAGACGTCAACGCCATCAGAGGTTCTCTCGACAACGTCCAGAGTCCTAGCATCACCGGGAGCGCCACCGCGCCCACGACGCGTTTCCGCGTTTGCGACGAGAGACGTTTCGCACCGAGCCATGTGGCGCGGATGATGTTCACCCCCTCCACGGCATGCACCAACACGCTCACCACGAGCCCCGTATACAACGCCCAACTACGCCACGGGAACCGACTCAGACCCGTCTTGACGAACTCGTAGTCCAATTCGGCCGGTCCGACGGCCAAGATTGGCGAGGACGTGTCGGTCGGGGCGAGTCGGTGCGTAAGGACGTGGATAGGCAAAAAGACGAGGGAGGTATAGCCAGCGAGGCTCAGCGTGCTCGTCAGTTTGCGAGGAAGTTGTTTGGGGGCGGGTGCGAAGAGTCTCCGAGCGATACTTGAAGCGACGTGTATCACGAACGGCGTCAGAAGAAGATACTTTTCTCCGAACGGGGTTTGGTAGTACTCCCTTCCCAAGAGCTACACGATATTGTTCGTTCGCGGTCAGCGTATCTTGCGAGCGCATTTTTCAGTGTGACACATACCATGAGATTGGAAGACAGGTTCGACCCGCCCACGTTCGCAAGCACGGGCGCGGACAGATGGATTAAGAGAAATGTTGAGAGGAACGGGGCAGATGCATGGGTTAGCTTGACCAATATCGGAGTCGACTTCGGACGGTCGCCTGGACTCATTGTGCGCAGCTCGTCAGGGACTCGGCGTTGCCAGGATATAGACCGGCAGTTCCCGGGCCGGGCATTCAACTAGTATCCTATTTGGCGAATGTGTCTACTACACCCCCTTGAATACTGACTCAGTCTAAAGGACTGAGTCTGACATTAGGATACTAGCGATCAGAGTGTCATCGGACAGGAGCGATCGACATCGCGTTGCCAATAGACCCAGGGAGACGCAAACTCGGGAGCCTATTGTCCAGCTGGATTCGCCGGTCCGTTACTACACTGCTACACCAAAATGCCACAGCTGCGCGACCATCAAACAAAAGCTCTCTAGGTTTCTACTGTCTGTGCCTTCACAGGTTCTCGGGAATCATTCGATCGGCCGGCGTCCGAAAATGTCACCACCTCGGTGGTTTTCCAAATCCTTTGCAACAATCATGTCAGTCCAAGATAGACGAGCTGGCATGCCTCGTGAACACGAACGGAATCGGTGGAAGAGATCAACCTCGAATCCGTATCCGGTTTGCTTAACTTTATGCCTGGCGCAGACACGCTCATCAATATGTCCGTGTCGACATTCCTTGCTGTTGTTTCGTCTCGAAGATATATTCTGGCATTTAGGTTGGCGAGGAGTGTGTTGCAGTAAATTGAACAAAGCGGAATAGAGAATATGGCATAGATCAGATTTGACGATAATACATGCACCTGTTATGGTCACTTCTCGCTCGAAACGAGTTGCTTGACGGAGTGCTGGCAAAACACGTACCAAGACGGCAGCCAAGAGGGAGAAAATGGCAGTCCAGATCCCGCTGTTGATTGCGAACACTGCGAGGCGTTCCAGAATTTTCGCAGTACTTTCAGGCAGATGAGCTCCACCCAGACGATGGGCATTGTTCCGCTTACCTTTTGAAACTAGCGGAGCTCCGTCTACAGATGAGTAAATATGTCAGAAATGTTGCAATCAACACGTCGACGCCGGCGGCGACGGAGCAGTACGAAACGGATAGGGCCTGTTACGAGATTTTGAGTCCTCGCCTTCTGAATATTAAAAAAAAATCCTTGCCGTGAAGAAGTTGTCGCCGATTGTACTTAGCGGGACAACATGAATGCTGCGATCAAATAGTAAAAATACATGAACAGGTTGCTACTGCGCAAAAGAAACTGACTGACGACCCGTTTTCAGTGTATAGCGCTTTCGTGACATAAACTGATATCGGAATCATCAGGTTTTACTGAACGAATGCGACCAACAGCGACTTACTGAGAGCAGCCACTGGCATCCAAGAATGAACACTATTAAATTCAGTCCCCGGAGTTTGGAGGAGTCTCACCAAACTGGTAGATCGCAAGGGGAAGCTATATGTGGGGTTTAGCCGAGAATAAGAGCACTATGCGTACAGACCCCCTACCCAAATGAGTGGTGCCGCAAGACTCTTATTGCTGACTGAATTGCTGTGAATAATGGGAAAAAAGAACTTGGAAACCAAGTCGCACATATGTAGATCCGGTAGACAAAAAAACCTTGCGTAGGTAATGCGACGGGGGTCTTGACGGTATCAGCCTTGTTATTCCACGAGAATCAGGTGAACTTCACCATCACAAGCAGTTGTACCTATGACTTGTAGGTAGACCTTCTAGGGGCATCAAGGAAAGCACTTACGATGAGCTCGCTGGCAGAAGTTTAAGTTCAAGGTGTGAAAAGTGGGAGTCTGGCAGCGATGACTCACGGAATTGCGTTAAGGAATGATGCCGGGTTCTCCAGGCCAGCTATAAGGTATTTGTATGCTATGTGGGAACCACGATAAGCGAGACATCCTAGTGGTCTACATGCTGAGAGACGAACTTCCGCTGACAATCAGGGCTTGATGAATCGTATTCACTGCCCTATCGCAAAACCTTAGCAAGGTCAGAAACTGAAGCAGCAGAGAGCCTACCACAAAGCCGCTACCTGGGAAGGGCATTACGTTACACTAGACTTGATTGAAAGCTCACTTACAAAGATCTTCATGCGAAACGGATCGTGCTGGTAACTGGGAATGGAATAGTGATAAGCCAACAAAATGGTACAAGAAATGTGACATTACTGGATATAATAAAAGAATCTGGTCAAGCAGGAAAAATGCACTTTTTTCAGAGAGTGGTACACATATAGCGGAAACCCTACTCACGTCTGCATGCATACCACACCATAGAAGGCAGTGCACATGATAGAGGAAAGATACAGCGCGCCATAGAGCGGGGCAACTGGGACGGGGAAGGCAGACATCGCTCGGAATCGTCCGGCGTTGCCCTCGACTCAGATCCTAGTGAAGGGTTGGTGGCGTCGAAATTAGTGGTCAGCGCTTCAGCGCTTCAGCTCTTATTACTTATCCCGATTGGGGAAGAGCAACTCGGGACACTGGTGTTCCGAGTTCCCATGCCCAAGCTTTGGGAAAACTTCACCGATCGATATCATATTCGTGGTGGGCGCATAGAAGTTTGATATATCATGAATATGCACTCACGAGCAATTTGGGGGCACGGCTTTCTGCATGTTACAGCACTTTTCATAGTTGTACGGAAAGCGCACGCATTTTCGACGAGTTTGAATGCATCCGGGTTGAACCCGTGGGCACCCAAGCACTTTTAATTAGAGAAATAAAAATAAAAAAAAAAAAAACAGAACATTGTATCGCTTCCAAAATTAGAGGTGTTCGGAGTTTGAATCTGAGAAACCAGGCTCGTCTCGTCACACAAGTGCCGCCGTCCGCTCAAGCCTGAAACCCGTCGTCTTACAATTTCATGGGACACTGTTTATTCTCTAACATCCCGGTTTTCCCACTCTTTGACGAGGCCAAGGAGTAGTTGCAATGAACCACAGCACCTACCAAATTAGGAAGTTTCGGTCGGAGATACATATTCAAAGTCTACCTGTATGCCGAAAAAATTCTGGACTGCTACAATGTTCTGATATGGGCTTACAGGTAACGTTGAGCGGCCGTGCGCACTATCGAAGCATCGTCATGTCCGCTGTGACTGTTCCCATTCTCTGATAGGCTGAGCCGCCGCAAAGATCGGTCAACATCCAATGACATCTCGAGGTGTTCGTGTCAGTAACAACAAAAAGTCAATAAACCTGTTTGATTTTGTTTGATCAGTGGTATCATTGTCAAAGTTCCCCGATCAAGAGGCAATGCTGCGCCGACTCTGACCATGCTTCTAACGCCAGCAAATATTTCCCTCTCAGATCTGAGGGCCAATCGTCTCGTGAGAGCCGAGGGACGGCTACGGATACAGTTTGTTGCCAGTCAGCTGGTCAGTCAGAGTCGCCGCCTGGACGCTTGGAACTTGGACGGGACCAATTGCCACATCATATGGAAGCACGGCCATCGCCGATGTGATGGCGGGACCTGGGTCACTCTATGGCAAGTTATCTAGAAGCTTGGTCACATCGTTGGGACGCGCTGATCATCCCGTTCGACGTTTGTCGTCGATCGATCGCGCTTGCTCGATCTCCGTTCCATTTTTATCCTGCCAAGGTTACAGTGGAGCAACGGGGAGCGACATTCTGGCCACTGGCAGGCAACAGGTCAAACAATCGGACTCACCTTCCAAACAGTGTCTATCCTAGGCGTCAACACCGAGTTCGACTTTCCTGCGTTCTGTGACCATCCTCGAGCTGTGGTGCTCCTTCGCGCCAAAGGTTATGTTCACGTTTAAACGCTAATTTACTCTCTCCAGCAAAGTATCGTTTGATCGACAGGAGATCTTCATCTCCACTCAAAATAACATTCCCTTATCTCAGATAAACATGACGCTCTCTCTGCGGGACGCAGTTGACGAAGGTGTGAAATCTTGTGGTGCTGCTTCTGAAGCCAAGTCAACTTGGTCAGATAAGATGTTAGTTAGCATGTGGAACGTCAACGTTTCGATGACGGATTAAGTTAGACCTTTCCGGCATCCATGTTTCATATCCGCTGTGAGACACTTTTTTTGAGATGACACATACCCGAGAACTAACGCATGACGACAGTGTTTAATGAAACTCGGTTCTCCCCCTCAATCGAGGTCAGCTTCCCATTCACTGCATTGTGATCAACTAACAGGAGCCACCAATCTACTTGTCTCTCAGCAGCAACGATTCTGTCAATGGCATCAACCACGTTTACATGAACAAAATATACTTTCCTTCTTGTAAGTGACCACAATGGTTGAGCCTTGACAACTAAAGTGTGCTTTATAGATTTCACGACACCGAGATACTTCGTGGCGTGCTCTTTGGATGCAACAACTCACACGGCTGTACTCGGCCCCTCTGGAAATCAGCTCGACTCCGGCCAACAACCAACAGAAGCGGCTTGGTCAATCATGGACCTCACATCTGGAACGAGTTTATCGGTTCTGCAAGACAGATGCTAACAACATGCTAACTGGATTCGGGCAGATTTCCTATGCAATGGATCTTGCTAATTCGTTTCCCTCGTCTCGCTATCGTTATCCCATCATGTCATACCCGCCAGTATGGGCAAATATCACAGCCTTCGATGCATGCGCTACATCCCCCCCAAGAATATTTCATGTTCTGGCTAACAGCCTTTCTAGATACATGAGATCTGTTTTAGCAATGGGCCTATATTCATGTAGTGGGACATCCCTTCCACTATCCCCGTTCTTGCTGACTGGGAGATCGAGTGAAGAGCATTTTCTCTCGAAATGCAACCGAGTTCGACCGCAGTTTTCTCGAACCCCGGATATGTGACCCATGATATATTACCCTCACATCGACATCGTCACAGGGAGATCGGACGTCCGTTTATTCGGATCAACTCAAACACACAGGTCACGGTATCTCCCCTCTTCGTCCGCACGTCCGGCCATCTCACACGTGCACGAGTTGCGCAACGTGTCCTCGGACCCTCCTTTTACATCCCTACAACCGGCGTTCGACATGGACACGAGTTTCTCCACGACCCCCCCGTCGCTGTCAAACTGAATTCGACGTACGCACCATCCGTCAGGCGTTCGCTTAGAGCGACACACGCCGTCCCGGCCACGCTGGATTTGCAAGAGGACCGACTTGTCTCGACCTGCCCTATCCACCAGTACGTCCTCGATCGGTGTGCGTCGCCGGCCAACCCAACGAAATAGCAGTGCTGGACCGTGTTCACGCTGCACACATGCAACTCCGCGACGAGCTCATTCACAGATATGTATACTGTACGTCCTGTTCAATGGTGGCAAATAGCGACACCGCACGCACTCGCGATCGACGTGTGTTGGCTCGTTCGGCCCCGGGCATGTTTCCTTCAAGGTTTCTGGGGAAACGTCTCTGCCTGGTTTATAAACCTCTCGTGGACAAAAAGGTACTCTGGTACTCCGGTTAAAATTCAGAGCCGCTTTCACCCAAGTTGCGACGTCGTCGACCGAACTGAGAGAAAGTTGACCACGGGGATTCGAGGCAGCTACTTGGGGACGTCGTCCGTTGACTACGACGTACGGGTACTACAAGAAAGACTACTGCTGTATCTCTATGAGGCATGGGGTATATGTGTCGACAGGATGCCAGCGGGCTTACAGATGGGCCTATATAGAAACGTGTGCAGACAAACAAGCTGCTTCCACGATTCAAATTAGTCGTTCAAAAGACAGCCTAGCTATATAGCAGTACGAAATATCCGTCAGAGGCAAAGAGAAAAAGGGTTTCGATTAGGGATTCTGGAATTCTACACTCGCGCGGGGGCATCATAAATAAACGTCAAAGTCACAGCAGATATAAAGGAATGGAAAATAAGAAAGGCCGACGAGACCTCCCGCGATCGACTCCCATCCGAAGCAGTGGGACTACATAGGCAGTAATAAACACAAACGAACGACCAGGGTTACACCAAACACATGGTTGAGATGGGGGTATAACACGTATTCGACGTCGAAAGTGATGGAAAAGCAAGGAGCGTTGGGCAGGTTTGATAAAAAGCGGAGCAGTTGAATTCAATCGTTCGTGTTCCATTGTCCAATGTTTTGACGGTTCACTCGTTGGCGACCTGAAAAGAAGAGAGGTAAGCAAAAGAGGGAAGGTCAGGCGAGAGGGCGTTCGACGTACCCTCAAAACGCGGTTTCCGTGGCTATAGTCGGTATCATCTTGGTAGCTCATACGTTGCTCTTCAGAACGCAGCGGAGTCGGGGAACTCAACTCGCCATAGTCCTCATTGTGATCAGACTGACTCCCAGGAAGCGGGGGTGAGGGTAAAGTCGCTGCATAAGGGTTCGGAAGAGGCTTCGACACAGAGGCAGCAGGCGGGTATCCAGCAAACGGATCCGGAGAGTGAGAATCATTACGCTGGGGATAATACGACTCGACGGGGTATCCAGGTTGCAACGGCGTCGGGTGATGGCCACTGCTCATAGATCCAAATTGCGGGCGTCCACCAAAGTGGGTATTCTGTGTGGTTTCCGAGGGTTTGCGAGTGACGAAGGCGCCGTTGCTGGGGTTGTTACTCGGGATGGCACCTGCGAGACCGGCGGCTTCGAGGACGTCTAGGTTACTCCCGCGTACGCTTCGACGTGTACCGTTGCTGCCTTGGAGTTCGTGTAGTTGAGGGCCAGGTCCAGCAAAGGCATGGTACGGGGCACGCTTGCTCGGCTCGCGGGCGAGAGTACCAGCTCCCACGCCGGCGATACCCGGCGTACCAGGCTCGCTCTCTTTCCTACTCCTCGACCGACCGACGGCTGCTGCCGCCGCAAGGGAAGCCGCACCAGCGGCATACGGATCATACTGTGACATTTCGCTCATGCCGTAAGCTTCGTTGGGGGGCTGTAGGGGAGGCAACTGGTACGTTCCGTGACTATTGTCCGAATAACCATAGCCACCGCCACCGCCACCGCCGCCCCCACCATTCCCACCCGTGTTGGCATACGAGTACTCGTCAAAGGGTGAGCGAGAGGAGGCAGCAGCCTCTGCGGCTGCTTCTGCGACGTCCCTGTCGAATTTCTGGGCACGACGTCGCCGGATGGCGTTGACCACGAACGCGACGACGATCGCAACGACGATCAAGCCAACGACGGTGAAAACACCAGCGACAGCGCCCTTGTTGGAAAAAAACCTAAGAGGCAAGGGAGATGAGTTCAGATCTCCCGTGGTAAGCGCGGCAGGCCACGTGAGAGACAGCGCATAACCTGCCACGCAAGAGTATGTGAAACTTACGAGTTTGAGGACGACGAATTATTTTGCGAGGTGGGGGTCACGGTAGGTGTAATGAACGAGGTGATCGTCTCGGGCGTAGCACCAGCTGAAGTGACGATCTGGGTGACCGAGGGTGACGAAGTGGTGGTAGTGGTGGATGACGACTGCGCAGACGTCGCCGCGGAGCTCGTCGACGCCGCAGTCGTGGAGGAAGTCGACGATGTAGATGTCGCAGCCCTAGTGGACGTAGTCGTGGGTGTAGGTGTGGTGGTGGGAGTCGCTGTCGTTGCAGGGCTCGTCGACGACCTGGCAACCACGACGTCTGAATTCGACAAACTTGTAAGCAAGTACATAATTTAAACTTACACGGGGGATGTGAGGGGAACAGGAACTGTGACATGGGTTATGAGTGAAATCTGAGTGGGAAAATACAGTACACACGGGAGTTGGGCGTGCCAGTTGACATGATGATCTACGTCGAGTCGAGTGTCAAGGCCAGCTTTGAGCTATCCGAGGGACAATGTGAGCTCAACGACGGAGACGAGGAGGAGATGAACATTTTACCTTGGTAGTTCGACGGAGAGCTCGTTGACGCGCTGGCAGTGACCGCACGGGAATTTTTTCGTTCAGCCAAGCCTGATCAGGCGGAGTATTCGGGTTACGTAAGCGGGAACACTCCTGGGCGGGTTTCAGGGCGACCACGCGGTGGACATGCACTTGATCAATGTACAAAAAAAAAAAAGAACATGCACAACTCGTTAATGCCTCGATTTTTTCCGCCGCGCCTCCCCGTCCTCATCCCCGCTGTCGCGTGCTTCATCGTCAGAGTCGCCCGCTTCGCCGTCCAGCCGTGACTCTTTCAACCCCTTCATCTTCCGCGTCTGCAACTTGCCGATATCCTGCCTCGCGATATGCACCCGTCCTCTCAAATCACCCATCTCATCCACCTCCACGTTCTTCTTTCGCTTCCCCAACCCCTTCTCCACATCCTGTTTCTTTATCTTGGGCCGTCTCATCGCTGCCTTCCACATCTCGGGATCTGCCTCTTGCCATCGCCGTAATGAAAGATCAAGAGAAGGTCCCATCTCCGTGAGTTCCACGCGTGGCACGCGTGTTCCTGACGGCGTGAGTTTTACAGTATACGTCCGCACGTGTACCTTGGGTAGATACCCCGGATCATCCTGTTGTGATCCCCCGGGCGCGACCGTCGCGGTCTGATGCGCCGGTGAAGGTGCCACCGTAACACTGATCACGTGCTCCAGTCCAGGAAGACATACCGACTCGACCACCTCGGCGTTGAATAAATCCATCAAGAGGGACTTGAGCTGCACGTATCGGGGATGTGTGTCGAATAATTCAGAGGCGAAATGCATCATGGGTTTATGTCCCGGCGTAGATTTAGTTGTCTATCGAGAAAGAAAAATATGATTAGCAGGATCGTTATCATGCCAGCACAGGAACTCGCCTTGAACGCAGCCATGCTCACAAACTTGTCCACGCCGAGCTCACACATGTCCAACATCCTCGAATCAAACGTCCGGGCAACGACAAGCCCATTCGGACGTTTCTTTGTCGACTGCCCGAGTAAAAACATCGACGCGTCGTTTTTCTGAGCCCAAAACTCGAACGAGGACGCATCCTCGAACGGACGAACCACATTCTTTTTCGAAAACGAGATCGCGTGGGGTTTTTTGAGTGCCATCTACGCGACAGAAGGTGGTGTGAGCACCCAACGTCCGAGAACGAGAAAATGAGCGCGGGGGTCACGTACCAGTTCTTTCATGGCATTTTGAACGACCTCGCCGGTGTGTGTACCACGCACGAATATCGCCGTTCGTGCATCCTCGACCTCTTTAGGCTCTCGCGCTTCCAAGGCCCTCTTGGACCTCGCATTCCGTGGCTTTCTGGCATAGTAGTCGGTCTCAGAAATCAGACCGTGTTTAGCATACGCTAGAAAATAAAAAACAACTCACATCGTGCGTAACATGACTCCCCCTCGTTGCCCCGTAAGTACTAAGTACTTGTATGACGGGGTACAGTTAGTATCGTCGATATCGACCCTCCATGCAAGATTTTCCCTCGCATCGCACTTTACGCCTATTTGTCCACCCCCAAGACAATCCAGAAAAGGAAACCCCTTCTGGTGCCCATGTCATCTTATCATTACGATTACATCTGGCATTCGGCTTCTCTGCCACCCCTTGCGTCCCGTCAGGACCGAGATTCGGACATCGAGATAGACGTGGAAACCATGAGTGGAACCCAGGAACAAAAAGTCTGAATCAGTAACTTGTGTTCCCCGGACCCGATTTTCAGGAAGAGGTACCAGGACAGGATTCAACTTTTAAAAGAGTAACTCGCGAAACGAACCAAGATTTCCCTCGGTGAGATTCGTCCGTTGGTTATGGACTTGGCGACGGAGTCCGAGTCCTGAACCTCAATCCCATCATATCAATATGCGAACACAAGGTACGTTCTAACCCATACCAAGACACTGTCCGTTCTCACTCGTGCCCGTCCAACCTCTATTATCGGTCCTCCACTCTCACCGGTTAAATAATCTAGCTTCGATGAAAAGGGTCATCGATCCTGTGCTCGCACATGGTGGTCATGGGAAATCTAACCCGGACAAACGGCCCGATTCCAGTGCGCTTGTGACCAGCACTCCCTCACCCCGGTCCGACAGGGACATCACTAAAAGTACTATTCATTGATTCGAATATACATATTCGCTCAAGAAAATTAGAATGATAGTTAGACACTACTATCCTATCATCGTGAAAAACTACATCGGGTGAGAAGGAGAAAAAAAAATTGTGAACAAAAGGGTAATGTGGTGGTTATGCACAGTATATCAGGGGTAAAAGCAATTAAATGACAAGGTATATGGAAGAATATGGGATATGTACTTGCATGTGAGATCGACATCGCACTGATCAAGCAAGACAACGAAAAGGCGAAGAAGAATGAAAAGAGATACTGAGAACACACAACACGAGAGGAGAGAGAGGGAGAGACCATTGTTCACACCATGATTACCAGAGATTTGGATATAGGAATTATAGCAGATATTTTTTTCCGCCGTTACACTTTCATTCCAAGTGCAGCGGGGGAGTATGCCGCAGCAACGGGGGATCGTACTTCATGTTGTGATTCTCCTCGGCGAGATAATGCGGGTGAGCTCGATGCATTTGAGGATGGAGATGACGGGTTTGAGTGTAAGGCGACGGATCGAGCAACGGCGGCGAAGGCAGCGGTGGTTGGCTGGGATCGTGGGCTCCGCGATGCGTCTGATAAAGGTGAAGCCGAGAAGGTTCCTCGGTGAGCGGCAAGAAATTGTGCTGCTGCGACTGCTGTTGTTGTGGATGGTGATGTAGCGTCCCGCCGAAGTGCTGGAGATAATCGCCCTCCACCGAACGCCGTCGGGCTTGTTCCAGACGGAGATGCTGCTGACGCAACTGCTGGAGTTGCTGTTGGCTGAGCTCCTGGGAGTAGTGAGTGGCTGGAGAGTGGGGTCCGATCGACGAGTGCGAGGGCAGATGCTGATGAGACGAGTCCAGAGGAGGTAGTTGGCCGTGAAGCTGATCCGGCTGCGCTCGATAGAAATGATCGAACTCCGCCATCTGCATCTGCGTCATTGCAGAGTTCCAGGACGGAGAGCCGTCGAGATTGAGGGCGTGACTCTGAGCCGTATTCGTATTCGCTAGATCCGGGTAGCCCGCTGATTGGTTCTCGACATGACCCCTCATCCTGGGGGCCGTCGACTCCTGAGAAAGGCCGCTTGCGAGGGTTGCTTGGTGAAGGTTCGATGGACCCGCCATAGGTTGCTGATTCGGCGACAGCCGGTGGGTGGAAGGAAAACGGTGAGTCGTATGAACCTGTTGTTGGGGATTGTGGATCTGCCTCGAATGCGTTGTGTTGGTAAGCTGCTGCTGTGAGTGCTGCTGCCGCTGCCAGTTCGCTGCTACGTCCATAGACTGGAAGGGATAATTCTGGCTGATGGACCAGTCCAGGCCCTCCAGCGTAGGCAGGTTTTGAGGCGTAGTATGATGCGGGAGCTGTGCCTGGGCGATTGGCGGTTGCAGGTCTTCTAAATGCAGCTGCCCCTGGAAGGGGAAGTATGTGCTGTGTGGATTGTGGTGGGACGGGGAACGGTTGGGAGGATGGAGGGGGGATTGTTGCGGAGACGACTGCTGCGAGGGGCGGGAGTGTTCGAGCATGTGAGTCTGGACCACCTGCAGTGGGTGGACGGCTGTTGCTAGATCCGGGGCGACCATCCCGTGTGGCGAAGCCGAAGTTGATTGAGTTGGAGAAGGGGAGAAAGGACTGCGACTGCTGCTGCCCGTAGAATGTGGATGTATTTGATGCTGGGGGGACACGAAAGGACTGGCTGGAGTCACGAAAGGAATGATTGTTGGGAGGCCGCGGATCGCCACGGTCGACATCGGCATTCCAGCCGTCGTCATACATGACGTTGTCGCCGGCTTCGTACCCAGTGCTCGTTCCTGGCCGCTGATGCATCGGCATGGAGGTAGGAATGATATCCTCCTCCTTGACGTGGTCTAGGTGGCGCATGGCGCCGTCCTGAGACGCGTTTGTGCTTGCCGCAGATGGGGCGACATTGAGCGCAGCCTGGCCCCTTTTGCCTCTGGCCGGGCCGGTCTTGTTGGCGGCTGCCATGGAGGCATGGAGAGAGGTTAGCTCGCGCATCATTCTCTCGTTCTGATCCTGTTTATCTGCATGGACGGTCTGTGCATGTTGACGTAGATTATCGAGGCGAGAAAATTGCTTGGAGCAATGGCAAGTAAAGGGACGCTCGCCGGTGTGTTTCCTGAACGGGGATAAAACAGATCGAACAGGGTAGGACGGTGGATAAGTGCCTGGGACCTACCTAATGTGCCTGGCCAGGTGTTCGCTTCTGCTGAAGACCATACGACACTCGCCATAACCTCTGCATTGGAAAGTCTTTGCAGGGGCAGGACGGTAGCGTTTTCCAACGCCAGCTGCGGGTGGTACAGCGGGGAGGAGGGGGGGATTATTTGGAGCGACGAGGGTGGCCATGTCTGTGTTGGGTGATTTTTGGGTAGAGGAAGGGATATCGTTTAAATTTGACGTTGGAACGTTTTCGACGGTGTTTGCGTCGAGAGCTGACGGTTTTGAGTCCTCCATGAGCGGGCGAGAAAAGAGGAACAAAACTTCTATAAGGGTGCCTGAAATCAGCACTGAAAAAGGTTTGCAACTCAACGCTCAATTAAGGCACCGCGCTCGTCGGACTTGGAATTTGTTCCGACGCTCTGGTTCAGGAACAGCCCCGCCGAGCTACGGCACCGGTGGCATTGGCACTGCCGACCTGACACCTGCCACGCTTATCACAGTCGAGACCCCCCAAACGACCCCCACGGCGACCTCACATGCCGAGTCCAGGCCGTCGTGGCTGTGTGTACAGTCCCCAGAGTCTATCACATGGCCCCGAACTTATCGCGCACGTACACGTCCATGCGTCCAAGACATATCGCCCTTTAGGCAGCTTCAATGCAAATTCGTCTCCATTTCCGTCATCACGATGCGCTTTTACGTGCACCATCTATACCCGCAAAAAAAAAAAATTGTCCCCCGAGAAATGTCTTCATTGCACCGTCACGGGACGTGACATGAGGCTAAAAACAGACGATCCTGCTCACGCTCACAAAAGGCTACAGTACCATTGGAAATCATCGCCAGCCAGTCTCGTCGTGGGCTTGCAATGCGGCTCGCAGTAGGGCCAAACCCTCGATCTTTCCTTCTACAGCCTAGTACGCACTTCTACGACGTGTACATTGTCATCACATCAACCCTCTACGGAACAACCTTTTTGAAAATTACCTGCGCCCATAACTCGAAACCGTTTCACCTGAGGCACGTATTCGGCACGTATGACATAGCCAAAAAGTTTGCTTAGATTGTAAGCCCAGCGAGATAGCAATACCTGAATGGAAATGATCCGATCGGCAGATTACGACAAGTAGACAACACTTGGAAGGCACCCGCTTTCATCTCCCTGTCACAAATGGCACAGTAGATGTTTCAACCACATCCGTGAGAAACGATAGATCGCGATCAAGCTCCATCAAAACTCATCTTCATGTAGAGCGGCAACATCCTTGCCTTCTTGTCCACTCAACAGAACGCTGGAATCAAACTTTCATCAACCACCCGGTCGTGCCTGGACAATCACCATCTAACCCCTGCAGGCAAAAAAAAACCCTCGCCTTACGTTACCCCACAATTGCCAGCTGTTCCGACATTTTTTATTTCGGTTGTATGACAGCGCCGTGGATCACGCGATCATCAGCCACATTTCCCAAAACGATCATCCTAAAAAAAAAGAAAAGGAAAAACAGTGCAAGGCACCTCATGAAGGGTCGAACCTTGAGTTCGACCAGTAAATTACTGCAAGTATGCTGTCCCCTTGCAAAGGCAAAGATTGGCGTGCGGAGGTATGCATCACGTACATACCCCTTGATGGCGATGATCAATGTCATACTTGGACGCTCAGTACCGCTCCATCATCCGCTCCGAGGCCAAGGTCATCACCTGGACCCAAGAAGACGTGTCAGCGCCGGGATCACGACCATCGCTGAACATGATCTGAAGCACTTTCTTCGTTTAATACATCCCTCGCGAG